>ML862056.1:0-13455 GCA_009831015.1 Picea engelmannii
ATCCAAAGAAGCCAGTGTCACATACATGTTAGGACATTCACAGGTGAAAGCCAAAAAGTCATCCTCCAAATTGAAGAAATTTGCCATTGGTATTGCTCACATTTTTTCTCCTTCAGAACAGCAGAGGTCCTGGTCCTGGTGTTTCTTTCATCAGTTCTCACACTTCCCTCATCGAGAGCCATGATGTTGTAGACTTAAAAAACTTCACTTGAAGACACCGGCACTATAAATTTGTGGCCTCAAAGCATGCGCTGCACTTCAACAGGCCTGAAAATGAACATAGCTGATATCCATAAGTGTGACTAGCTAAAGCTTGGGTTTTACAGTTGGCAAAAGAAAGCCAAACATTCATCCTTTTCCTGTAGTTCTGTTTGTTTCAGTGGCAATTTGACAGTGTAAATGTAGTATCCACAGAATCATACCCCGTGAGGCTACAGAAGACACCTGGCAATGACACATTTGGCAATCCAGAACCACATGGCAGCAGTTAGAGCACAGGTGGCAGCAATTATACAGAGGTGGCAATTTTAATCCCATGAATGTAAAATGGAAGGGTTTCGAAAGTTAAAACCCATGTACATTAACCCTACGTCACCTCCCACCTACCTCCACTACGCATCCCCCTACGTCATTCTCCACTAATTCCCCTATGCCATAACTCCTACCCCACCTACCTTCACTACCCCCACTTCCCCTCAAGTCACCCCCATGTCATATCCCACTACCAAAACTCCTGCCCACCTAAACTCCCATACATTTTCATGTACGCGCCCCCCTCATCCACCATATCAAAGCAAATCGACGCTTCATATTCAATTCCGGACCCCCCCCCGTGAGTCCGAAATTTACAGAAGGGGGGGGGTCCGGAATTTAAATTAAAAACCCATGCTAATCTAAACGGTCCAGTTTTGATCACCGAGATCCACAGCCCAGGTTCAATTCTGGACACCCCGGGCGGTCTACATTTAACGAGGGGGGGGGGTCTGGAATTTTTTCCCGCCAAAAAACCATTTTTGCCCAAGTTTACCATTTTTTGCCTAATTTACCACGTCACCTTCCAGGTCAGATTCTGAGCAAACGGAGGTGGATTTTAGAAATCCGAGAGAGTTTTTTGGTCAGCACAGGATGAGGAACAAAAACCTCTCCCAGTTTTTCCAACGGCATCACGAACAGAGAGAGTCGAAGGCATCTTCGAGGCCTATTTTTCCAGATTTTCCATTTTCCGTTTCAGTCCCGATTTTGCAGGAGCTTCCACGGCGAGATGGAGATGAATTTTGCGAAAACGAAATATTTTTTTGTCCGACACATGTCCATCTACAATAACCTCTTTCAGTTTTCCCCCAAGTGTCATCATTGAGGATAAAATCATGTCCGAGCGGACCCCTGTTTCGCAGAAAAACAGTGTATTTCTCATAACAGAAAACTCCGAATTTGGTGGGAGTGGTGGCTATTCTTGGCTGAGGCGGTTGAACCGACTCTCGAAACTTGGTTAGGAGACCTATACTATTTATTGAGATGATTTTAATGTAAAAGGGTTGGATCTTCACACCCTGTGGCTATCGAGCTGTAACATTTTTGAACAGATCTGCCATTAATGAAAGAGGCACTTTACAAGATTCCTGTGCATGTTTACTGGTGATGTGATTTTCTCAGTTGAATGTTTTCTCGCTCTGTAACCACTTTGTTTTCTGAATCTAATCTTTATTAATAGCGTTATGTCTCAGGATTTATCTCTGATACCCTGTTTCCGATTCTAAAGATTTGAATGTTCCTCTTCTAAATATCTTCAATCAAGAGATTCTTAAGTGCTTGTTGGTTGGAGTTATTTCCTTCTCTTTTCTTCTGATCATCATTTAAACTATTAAAGATCCAGTGAGTGTGTTATCTCGCCTTGTGAAGGATTTCTTCATCATTTCTGGTTGTATCTCAGATTTTATTAATTACAGACCCCATAGCCCAATGGATGTGCAGTTTGTCTCAACCAACTTTAAAAACCCTTTACAACAAACCCTTGTTCTTCATAACTAGCCTAATATCTCCTCAAACAAAGCTATATTACACAGAGAGATCCCTCTCTGAGTCTTGGAGGGATAGATCCAAGACTCGAAGCGGTTCTAATGTTGCCTCTGTGATTTCCTTTCAGCCTTGGGAAAATTACAGAGTGCTAACACTTTCGATACCCTTGACAGGTTTCGGGCTTGATACCCTGCTCATTGCAGTCCACCCAACTATCGACTGTACCTGCCTGGTGATTGTTCATGCACTGGCAACCTAGTTGCCATTATTTTAGGGACTTACATAGGTGACTATAGGTGTAGACCATGATACTTAGGATAGACATCGAGCCACACTTTGCAGAGTATACCCGGAGGGTGCTTCCATGTTCGAGTTGCACTTACACCAGTAAGTTGCTCTAGTGTGGGTTGTTGCAACTGTTCTTCCAAATAGTTTAGTCATTGCTTGTTTTATCTCGTAGGTAGTTTTTCTAGTGTCTGTTGTTTTTGAACGAATAGAAATCCCTAGTGTGTCTTTGATCTTCTCACATATTGGAGGATCATAAGCTCCACTAGTCACGGAGGCTTCTTGGCCTACCACCGGTTACACTGGAGCCACCCCCGCCACTGCTAAGGTGAAAGCTAGACCAACAAGGGTCTTTTGAAGCGATCGAGTCACAAGAAACTGTACCCGACCAACATCTAGAGGAACCAACTATTTCAAACCTTGGAGCAGAAGCTCTCGGTCCACCTAAAACTCCAACCACTGATATTTTGATGCCCATCATCGTATAGATTTATCCTTACGGGCGCCAGACAGTGTCACATGCAGCAATGGAAACAAATGCTGCCACTTCTTCTGGGAATTGTTCTATTCCCACTACGACTGTCATCACAGGGGGTGTTCCACCTCCTAACCCACCATCACCGGTCTGAGCCACCATGGTCTCGACTGCCTCTACCTCGAGCAGTGGTCCGATCCCATCTTTGGTGATGGCCACTTCTCCTTTCACATAGAGTGCGACAGGACCTCCGTTCTCATATGGGATGCCTAGCTCAGGTACAAGCCTTGTACTATCCTACTCCACTTTATAGACTTTAGGTATGGGGGCAGGGAGCTCTAACGCTCCTCTGCAAGGACCCATTGGGGGCACTTCAACTCCATTTAATGATTTCCCTTACGGGGGAGGTCATATACCTCCTTCATCCCCTTTGCTTAGCAGTACCCACCAGCAATCTATCGGGCCAAACACACACCATGGTTCATTTGGAGCAGGGAGTCAAGGACCACCTTCTCATAATATTCCGATAGGTTTGACATCGTTTTCTTTGTTCGGTGCATTTGGTAACAATGCTTTCTCGTTAGCTGCTTTCCTGACTGGGGGAAACCCCAGTTACGGACAACCTAATCCTATGCAGGGTACTATTCCTGCACTGGGGGAAAACCCAGGAACTTCTTCCACATCAAGACCTTGGAATGCTTGCAGGGATCAGTTCCCTCGTTAGGAATGTCGATCTGGGGAAATTATTTTCACAACCAATGGAACCCCGGGCAAGGCGCAGTACCTATGCCCATGGGATCGACATGGGGCAACCCTTCCCAAAGTCCTCTGAATGTAATGCATGACCAACCATCTACTTCCTATTTCAGGAACCAACCGATGATGTCTCCTCAAACGCAAAATCCATACGTTGGTCATGGCCATGGTTTTTACCAAAACCCTGAACAACAACCCAACTTTTCCTGGCAACCTGGTGCCAATCAAACTCCATGCCCCTTTTTCCATGGTTATCACCAACAACCTAAACTACCTTTCCTGGCAACCTTGCATTTGATAGACTTAACAAGGTTTTTGAACGACCCTACCTGTCATGATCTGTGTTGGCCTCCTATGCCAACGAAGTTGCTTTCAGACATACCAAAATTCAAAGCCAAGCCTAACGAAGATCCAGGAGATCATGTGACTACTTTTCACCTTTGGTGCTCATCTAATTCATTGAAAGACGACTCTGTACAGTTGCGATTGTTTCAATGTACTCTCATTGGGAGTGCTGTGAAATGGTACATTGAGCTTGACCGCTCAAGATACTCTTCCTTCAGTGAATTGGCAATGGCTTTCCTAAACCATTTCCAATTACCTGTGAGATATGATGGTGGCATAGAATTGCTGGCCAATTTCGAACAGACAAAAGCATACCATATCTATGATCACATCTGAGAATGGCGATGCCTAAAGAGTTTGATTAAGGTTCCAGACCCACCAACATTCCTGCTAGAGTGGTTCCTTAAGTATTTGGTCCCACAGTTATCCAAAGACGTCACAATATCAGGAGTTTTTTCTGAAGAATATGAAATCACGAGAGCTCAACAGCTTGAGCTAATCTATTCTCAGTCTAGTCTACTGTACGAGATCTTGCCAGATGCGCCACGATCAATAATTGATAAAACCAGATAGAGACCTGGACCACATGCCGATCGTATTGTTGGTTCAGCACAAACAAATCCTGTTGAACAACTGACAAAACAATTACAACAATTGTCTATCCATCATACAGTGGCCAGCCAGACTACTATTCTGGCTTCTCCCCCTACCCAAACGTCGGATGTGCACAGTGTGAAATCGACAAATCCGAAGGCCACCCAGCAACCTGATGGAAAGAAAAAACAACGTAAGAAGGGTAAGGGGGATAAGAAACCCACTAATAATGTTGGTGGGGGAAACATCGAAAAAAGGAAGTCGATGTATCCATGTAATCTATGTGTAGAAGACCACCTGACTCACCAATGCCCTCGGCTTGCAAAGGTCCAAAATTTATTGTCACAACAACAACCCGCTGTGTTAACACACCATTTTCAACATGGCCAAAATATAACTCAAGCCTCTACAAGCACGAAAGGGGGAAGTCAAGGACCCCCTCCATCTTCAAACAATCTTGCATCCGCGAATGTGTATATGATAAAAGGTGATGCCTATATATCGACTAGAGCACATGATTACAACAAGCCAAGCACTTTTGAGAAAGGTAAAGAAGCTGAAACCCCATCTCTTCCTCTCCATATCGAGAAGACATTGGGTGAAACCATGACTCGCATCCCAAAAGGTATGTTTAAGAAAGCTTCTTACAACCCAAATGCAAGGGCCACCCAGAACTACTCTATGGTGGAGGATTTGTCTCAAACCCCTTGTGCAATGTCTACTTTGGAAGTCCTCCAAAGCTGCCCTTCCCAGAGAAAGGCTTTGTTAGCCGCTTTAGGATCCACTGAGACTTGTAATCCGGGTATGATCATGCTTGATATGACTAACTTAAAACATTGTCTTCCTTGCCACGTAGCATTCCAGATAGTCGTGGCTTACACTATGAAAACTTTTACTCGGAACATTTTCCGCATGATGGTTGATGAGGGTGCCTCAACATGCATAATGTCTTTGGCATGTTGGAAGGCCATTGGCCAGCCTGTTTTGTCTCCATCACCTACTCTTCTTACCTCTTTTGATGGTCGTTCATTCCAACCACATGGCATTATCCCCTCTTTCCTCGTGCAGTTAGGAGGGAAAATCGTGTGTGTCGAGGTTGAAGTGGTCAACGTATCTCTCGACTACAATCTCTTGTTAGGGAGGAGTTGGAACTATTCTATGCAAGCAATAGTCACTATATTTTTTCAGGTCTTGTTGTTTCCACACAAGGGCCAGATTGTGACAATTGATCAGTTGTCTTTCTCCCATCCTGACCCTTCATTGGGCACATTCGTGGTCCCAATGATTGATAACCCTCAACCTGATATTGTCAACATAGGGGTTGGTTTGTGCCCACCTTTGATGGGTACTTTCAATTACCCACCTCCTCAAGGCGATGTTAAGTTCATATTTGACCACCATAAGGTTGAGGTTTTCCAAGTTTCGTCGTTTCACATGACTTATTTTAACAATCCATGGATTCTTCCTTCCCCATCGGCCACGATGGAAGGGACAAGGCACCATGGTATGTCCATGCCCTTGTCCGTGGTAGAAGTGGCGTACTCTTTAGTCCAACAAGATTTCGTCGACCCCGATCCAACTCTCGCACAAGAGTTAGATCCAATTCTAGAGCCTATTTGGGCTCAAGGTTCCCTCGCTGATACAGATTCTTTAGACTTAGTCTTACCCTTAGACGAAGAAATCATGGAAGCAATGACTAGTCTGGACAAAACCTGGGATGATCTCCATCACAAATCTTACTTCCTCCCATAGTTAAGTAGAATTGATGCAGGGGAATTCACCTTGACTATGACTGGAGATAGGTCTTGTCCTATCAATCCTTTGGCAACACATGTTGTTTATGCCAAGGGTAATATGGAAACCATCGTTGAAACTATACCTATAAACATCTCTAGAACCCCTGATGTCGTGGATAATGTTTTTGTCGGAGCTGACTGCTCCCCTGAAGAGATTCAACTCTACACAGATTTATTTAAGGAATTCAGAGACGTTTTTTCTTGGTCTTACAAGGAAATGCCAGGCATCGATCCAAAAATTGTTGAACACAAAATCACGACTTATCCTGATGCTAAGCCAGTTCGGTAGAAGCTTTGTCCGGTTAATCCTAAGAAAGCAACAACTATTAAGGTTGAAGTGGAGAAACTGCTCAAGGCAGGTTTTATCTACCCCATCCATTTGACCCAATGGGTGTCAAACCCCATGCCGGTTAACAAAAAATAGGGTATGATTCACATATGTACTGACTTCCATGATTTGAACAAGGCCTGTCTAAAAGAAAATTTCCCCACACCATTTATTGACTAGATAGTCGATGAATGCACAGGTTGTGAGACCTTTTCTTTCATGGATGTATTTTCAGGATATAATCAGATACAAATCAAACCCGAAGACCAACACAAAACAACATTCATTTGTCCATGGGGTACATTCATGTATCGTAAGATGTCCTTTGGTCTAAAAAATGTTGGCGATACCTTTCAGTGGGCCATGTATTTTTCTTTCCATGATCTCAAACATATCGTCGAAGCCTACTTAGATGATTTATCATCACGCTCTCATAAGATAAATTATCATCCCACGCACGTCCAACTTATCTTTGAGCGATGTTGCTACTTACGGATTCACTTGAATTCCAACAAATGCATTTTTTGTGTGACATTGAACCGTCTCTTAGGTTTCATAGTTTCAACAATAGGGATCATGGTCGATCCTCTCAAGGTTGAGGCAATATTTCAATTGCCTCCCACACATACAATCCTTCAACTTCAGAGTCTACAGGGAAAAGCGAACTTTTTGCAGCTTTTCATCACAAACTATGTCAAGATTACAAAGGGATTTATGTGCTTACTGAAGAAAGACGTTCCTTTTCATTGGGACAATGCCGCTCAACGCTCCTTTGAAGTGTTGAAACATGCCCTCATAACTTCCCCTTTGCTTCGGCCACCCAATTATAACAAAGATTTCTTATTATACTTGGTTGCAACAAAGTCAACTATCAGCATGGTCTTAGTTTAGGAGGATGATTTTATCTCAGAATATGTGATTTATTACTTGAATCGAGGCCTGGTCAAACCGGAACTCAATTATTCTCATATCAAAAAACTTGCATTGGCAGCAGTCCATGCTATCCAACGGTTCCGTCATTATGTTTTGTTTCAGAAGACCACTGTCATTGCCGTTGTGAATCTGTTTCAATATGTGTTGACACGAAGGGTAATTGGTGGAAAGATCAGTAGATGGATAGTTTTCCTCTACGAATTTGACTTAGATTTCATTTCGGTGAAATCCAAAAAGTCACTGGTCTTTGCGGAACTCATCTCAGAACTTATGGTCGAGTCAGGTGATGTTATGCCCGAAGAATTGCCTATTTAAGAAGACATGTTTTTGATAGCATCTTCGGACCCATGGTATGGAGATATACTTGTCTATCTCCAGACTTTGAAGTGCCCCACCTCTACATCTCGTGATGAGCGTCGTTGTATACGTCATCAGGCCAAGAAATATCTTATCCTTGAAGATACTCTCTATCGCCGAGGTGTAGATTGCATCCTTCGTCGGTGCCTCATTCATGAAGAAGAGGAAATCGTGCTTAAGGATTTCCATACTGGAGCATGTGGCGATCATTTGTCTGGGTTGGAAATAGCCCAAAAGATTTTACGAGCCAATTACTTCTGGCCGACACTAATAAAAGATTGTATCGCATCAGTCAAGATGTGCCATCCATGTCAGATCTTCTCTCGGAAGATGAGGGCACATCCCACTCCCATGTTTCATGTCATCACAGTTGGTCCCTTCACCAAGTGGGGGATTGATTACACTACATGCAACCCTCCTTCAGGAAGGGGGCACCATTATATCATTGTAGTTGTCGACTACTTCACGAAGTGGGTCGAAGCTATGCCAACGTTTAAATATGATGGAGAGACTGCAACTCTCTTTTTGTTTAACTAGATTATAGCAAGGTTCAGCGTCCTGAGAGAGATTGTCACTAACCATGGAAGTCACTTTCAGAACCAAATGATGACCAAGTTAACATCAAAACTTGGGTTGCGGCAAGAAAATTTGTCACCCTATTACCCCCAAGCAAATGGTTAGGTGGAAGCTATAAATAAATCTCTTAAGACCATCCTACGATGAATGATCAATTCGGCCAAGTTAAATTGGCATTTGATGTTATACTTGGCATTATGGGCCTACCGAATGTCTGTTAAGACTACAACCAGTTTCTCACCTTTTTAGCTCGTTTACGGGTTGGAAGCAGTCTTACCTATAAAATGCCAAAACGCGTCTCTCAAGTTGGCAGTACAGTTATTGCCAAACACTTCACTGCTTGAAGAGCATTTTTTTATACATTGAGTAGCTCAGTGAGAAGCGTTGGGATGCAGCCTTGGCTAATGAGGCTCACAAACAAAAATTCAAGTGTCAGTATGATTGGTCCTTTCATCCTCGGATTTTCTCAGAAAGCTACCTTGTCCTGGTCTATGACCAAGATAAGGACCCCTTGGGGGCACACAAGTTTAAACCCATGTGGGTCAGACCTTTCATTGTAAAAGAGGTTCTGAAAAAAGGCGCTTACCGTCTACTAGATTTTGAGGGAAATGCATTGGTAGAGCCTAGAAATGGGCTCTACCTCAAGAAGTATTACTCCTAGGTAGGTCACCTTGGGTAAATTTTTGTAACATATGTATAGTATTTGTACTATTACTTTTTGGTTTCTTTTGGTTTTATGGAAGTGTCATTTTTTGACGTTATCTTTTATCACTGTGGCATATGTCAAGTGAATCAGAGGTGTTTTTTGGATAGGCAGACGGTGCTAGTCGGCACACTCGGAGGCTTGCCTCCATAGCTTGGGTAATTTTTACACCTCAGGGCTAGTTATTATCTTTAGGAGGTATATGGTTAGGTGACACCACAAACAATGTCGTCGAATACAGTGCAGTTATTGAGTTGCTTCGTGGAACTTTGTCATTTGGTATCTCTCACCTCTAGGTCTATTTAGATACTCAGTTGGTTGTGTCTCAGTTAAATAGAGTCTACCATGTTCATGATCCTACTTTACATTGACGGTTCATTAGGGTACATCTCTTAGAATGAAGCTTTGATTATATTACATATTTTCATGTTCCTAGGAGATTAAATCAAGTCACAGATACTCTAGCTAATCAGATTTTAGATTGGCATCTCACACACATAAAAGAAAGACACACACATGCACATGTAAATACATTTTTAAAGAAAATATAATCCATGAGACATAAAAAGACATAAAAATCCATATATAATATCAAAAACATCAGAGTACATAGGTGGGCGCAAATGCCTCAAAAATAAGACCAGTAACGAGTCATAAGGCTTATGCCCTCAAACAATATACAAGTAGTGCCCTCAATAGGTGAAGCATCCAACCTAACTAAGGATGGGGCCTGTCGGCCCTATTGTAATGATCAAAGGCATTTTCCAAATTCCGAAAAGGTCGTACCCATGTCCGTGGCACCCCCACTACGTGAGGCTACATAGATGGTGGCAGATCCTCAATCTTTGCCATGGGGACTGTTCGAATGAGGGAGGTACAATTTCTCTCTACTCGTCTCAGAACTCTCTCAGCCTCACCAACTGAAAGCTCTCCCACTGTTGTTGTCCTCTGCGGTGGTGGGTGCAGCCTCTGGCTGAGGACATCGCATGTTCCTCGCATAATTAGTTGGTCGCACTAGCCCCACATCTTCACATAATAGACACATATCTGTCAAATTCTCTTTTATAAAAAAAAATTATATATATATATAAACAATAAAACATAAATATTACTTGTCTCTCCTCATTGCTCTCCAAGAGGTACCAGCATCTCAGGATCTCTAGAGAAGTCGATCCCGACATAAGGGTAGTCCTCTATGACCAAGATCCATCGAAACAACCAAGCAAAAAATTTGTCTTCAAAGGCCTCAATGGTCCCTCCCGCCCCCCTGTCATGGCAACAACACCGCCCATCTACATAATGTGAGAAGAGAGGCTTGGTGCCCTCATACCACCTCTTGAGGGATGAAACTGGGCACTCTTTCAAAGAAGAAAGAGCAAAGAATCGTTCCAAACCTGAAGTTCCTCTGATTCTGCAACCGACAATCTGTTAGATGCCTCTTCATACAATCCAGTAATGTGGTGCTCCAGTCAAAAATTTGTGCATTTGAGCACTGAACTGCACAATTCATTTATGCACGGGAAGCCTGATGCAAAGCCGCAGACCTAGTAATCCACCCGATGAGAAACACTATCACTTGCAGTGATAAGTATGAAATATTTCTTATCGGTACTTGCGAGCTCGTTCTGTCTGTACCCGCCTCACAATGGAGTCCAATCAACTCTGATATGTTGTGAGGCCCAGAGGGAAAAGTACAAAAATTTACTGGTTCCCCTCTCCTAGAGAGGCCAATCAGAAAGTATATATCCTTTGTCATTGGAACCATTGACTGCCCCTCTATCATAAAGTCCTCTGCGTTGGGATGCCAATAATCAACCAAGGCATTCAATAGCCTAGGTTGTGTTCGCATGAAAGGACATAGAAATTTTTTTAACAACCCACATTGCATTAATGTAGAAAAAACATTAGGGTCCTCCCCAACCAATGCACTAATATCCTCATGCTCTCTTTCCCTCTAGTGAACATACATCCTGCAAAAGCCCAGTTCAGGAGGGATTAATTCTTGCTTTTTTAATTTTTTTTTTACATTAAATGAAGGGTCCACATGGGCTGTAATGTTGACAGTAGCGTGTACACATGTGCATTTTTTCCTCTGCCTACGTGTACACTCGGGTTGTCATAAGACAACCCACATGGACTTAGGGACGACCTTTTAAAAGGTCGATGCCCCTCCAAAAACTAAATTTAAATACATAAAGAAAGAATTAGAATGCAAGAGGGGGTAGTAAGTACTTACTTGGTCCAAGCAGATGGTCATTTCATCCACTGAAGCTCCTAGAATCAACTCTTTTCACAAAGGGGTTGTTTTGGATTTTAGTCAATTTCTCAATTAGCAATGGTGATAATGAGTTGTCAGCTTCTATTTATAGACTTTTTTGCCTCTTTTTGTCATTTTTTATACCCTTTTGTCATTTTTTCTAAACTAAAAATCATTTAGCATGGTTCAGGAGTTTTCTTTGGATTGTCACGAGAAGTGTTACTTTGGGCATTTGGAAATTTTTTGGAGATTTGGGTTGTTTTGAAGGTCCTTTGGTAAAAGGTCAATTTTTCAACTCATTGCATTTAAGTTAGGATTCCACCTCTACTTCCTGCATCTTGTTGTCTTTTCTGTTTTTCCATAGGATCGATCCCACCGAATTGTGACACGAAACCATTATTATTGCTTTAGGAGTGTCGTAATTTAGTGGTAGAGCCTACCTTAACATGGATGCCCTAGGTAGATCCTGGTTGCATTTTGGTGTCCATGCTACCACTAAACGACTATATGCCTGGGAGTCCTTACTAGCTTTGACTGATTACAAGTTTGATCCTCATTGGCATAATTTTGCATCACTCTTGACCTCACCCTCGAGACTCCCAATACTTAATGGGTCTTCTTTTAAGCCCTTTTCAGACCCTATAAACATGAAAATATTGTCGAGCGATCTTGTGGCCTTTCACACTCGCTAAATTGGAATTTGAAGTCACATCTGTCCAGTGGTAGTTTACCCCTTTTTCGGTCTAGATGATCAACTGTACGAACAAAGGTATACTTTAGGGGCCTTGCTTCTCTAGAATAGTATCCTCAAGTATAATTTTACCCCTTTTTCGGGCCTGAGGGACTAAATTTACGAAAAAGGAACCCCCACGGAGTCCATAGTTACAGCTCTTTTTAGACTCCCTAAAATTCAAAAGATTGTCGAGTGACCTTATTCTTTCACACTTGTTAAAATGGTCCAGAAGAACATTCCTGATGGAGTCTATAGTTAAGATTTTTTCAGACTCCTTAAAAATGAAAAAATTGTCGAGTGACCTTGTCTTTATCACACTCGTTAAAGTGGTTTTTAATAGATGATTGGTCGGTGCTAGTTTACCCCTTTTTCGAGCCGACTAGACTATCTTCGAAAAAGGTACCCCAGCAGAGTCTCCTTTTATGTTTTTTTAGGCTCTCTACATATGAAAAACCACTGAGCTTACCTTCTTTGGGCTTGTTAAAATTACATCGAAGGACATTACCATTGTGTGTTTTGTTAACTACGTTTGCATACCTGCATGTTTGGTCTAATGTCGGCTCCATGTTGCTTTCAATTGAACCATCTAAAGCATGCCTTGTATGCAAGCCCTGTATCACTTTGCCTCTGCGTCTTGACACCTTTGTCCCCTGGAGGATTTTTCCCGAGTGTCCTTTTCCTGCATATGTCCCTTTTCCCTAAGCGTCCCTGTGTTCCGTGCACTTGGAACTAGTATCTTTGCAACACTCGATCCTCCTTTGTAACATAGCATTCTTTTATTCTTTTTCAAGATTTCCAAAATTATTGAAAAAGACAAAAAAATCAAATATACCCCAAAAAGAGGAAGGGAAAAGTATTTTCCTGTTATTGGCATCACAATGAGTCACCCTTGGAAAAATCACATCCTTCCGTTTGTTCGTCGAGCCCTGGGATTTAATATGACCTTAGGAAGTTGTTCTCACTACAAAGAGTTGTGTCCTCCTCCATTTGATTATTCTTCCAAACATATGGAGAGTTTATGGTGCCTCTTGCATCATGAACTTATGTCAAAATATCATGATGCTCGAGTCTCATCATTTATCGTGCTATTGTCCAAGGGAAGATTTTACCGAGCCTGAGTCGGCCCATTTGCAGTTTATCTCTTTCCCTCATGCCCGACCATCCCGAAAGTCTAATCAAGTCTTTTTTCGAAATCAATGAAGCCCCCAATCTGATCATCAATATCCTCTAGTCCATGACCGATGAGCCATCGAAGACCTCTGGGTAGTGAAGTCATACACTCATATTACACTCCTACCTGA
>ML862056.1:42917-53111 GCA_009831015.1 Picea engelmannii
GGGGGGGGGGGATATCGAAATATTATACCATCATTTCACACGAACCGACTACCGTCATTCCTTTTTACCCATCCTTTCGTTTGTTTTCACCACCATTTGCATGCCTTCACCCGCAAAACTTACTCTGCTCAGAAGCGGTTACTTGACTCTCTGATGGTGCATTTTACTGAGTTGTTAGCTATGGGAGGCCCTATTATATGGTGCGAACCCACCATGATAGCCCTGTTAGAATTATATCTAGAAGTCTATCAAATTTTTCTGCAGGCAGGCTGGCTGGGTTATTTTCAGAGGCTCCAGGGATTTGATCAACAACAGGTTCTTCAATTTGCTCGAAATCTTCAGGAAGATTATTCCATTGTTCAAGGGGTTCAGATTCCAGTCACAGAGGATGATATAGCACAGGTTTTAGGTCTCCCTGTCACTGGCATTCACTGGTTCAGCCGCAAACACATTATCCTTAATACCCAGCAGGATTTTCTCTTGCCAGAGGAACAAATTGAGCCTAAAGGCCGGGGTGTTCAACTTAGCTCGTTGCCGCCTCCTTGGCCGAAAGTTACAGATTTTATCAAGCACTACCTCACCTGTGAAGGCTGATACCAGGTAGTCTACTAGTATGATTTTGTCTTGTTGTCTCATTTACGACATGCTAGACTAGTGAATATTCCCTACTATCTGCTCGGATATCTTAGAAATATGTCGCATTACTGTAAAAAGGCTAAAAATCCTGCCCTTTCCCTCACCCATCACCGTCTCGCTCAAATACTCATCCAAAAGGGTTTTTCCCAACAAAACCATCTCCTAAACAACCCACCCATAGACCCTCAAGAAGCTATTGAACATCCTGAAAATCTTCAGGAACAGCAACCACAAAACCTTCCAGATCCTCCAGAAGTACCTAATAGTCCACCTACAGACCCAATTAATCCAATTAACCTTCCTACCATACCAAGCCTGCCCCACATCTTATCAGAATCATCTATTCCTACCATTCATATCCTTAGCGATGATTCTGAACCAGACAACTCTCCCTACCCCATCACTGAGGAAAAACCCTCACACAAACGAAAGAAGCAAATTCCTCCTTTTCCCTCCTTTTTACAAAGAAAACGAACAAGGACCTCAACAAGAGCAGCCACTACTGCCACTGCCCTACACCCCCAACCCATCTGGCTAAAAGCCCGTACACCTCCACCATCCCAAATTCCAGAATTTTTACCTATTCCACCCATGGGCACTGAAACACAAGAACCAGAGGCCCAGTGTACTACGACATCATCCTTTTTAAATCAAGTAGTTGAAACACAAGAACCAACTACTCATCCAATAGCTGAAACACAAGAACCAGCTACTCATTCAGTAGATGAAACACAAGAACCAGTTATAGATGTTACACAAGAACCAGCTACAGCTGAAACACAAGAACCAGTTGTTGATATTGTTACCGAGATATAGGAATCAAATGCTCAGGGTGCCGCAACACTACTTTCGCTACATCAAGAAGCTGAAACACAACAATCAGCTGCCAATCCTATAGCTACTCCAAAAGAACTGGCTAGTACGGTTGTGACTATTACACAAGAACCAGTCACCCCTCTTAATATGCCCATGAAATATCAACAACCAGAACCAACAATGACCTCTATCTTACAAGAAAATGAGTTCCTAAGGTCTGAACTGGAAGCCTACAAGCAAGAGCTAGTAATGGTAAAGGAAGCCTACAATAAGGAACTTAAATTGTACACCCTAGCTCGCATAGTGACCATGACAGAGGAAAATACAAAAGAGAATCAGTGTAGAGAGTATATGTTTAGTCAATGTGGGGACATTTATTATCAAGCAGGCTACAAAGTAACTCAAATTCCAATGCTTGGAGCTTCCCCTGCACCTACGACTTTTGCAGTTAAAGAAGAGAACCCTGCTATTACACAAGAACCAGTAGGACCTTCCAAAAGTCAAAATGAACCCTGGCCTACAACAACTGCTACATATGAAGCCCCTGTTTTTATTAATAAAGCTGTACAAACACTGCCTATCGATGAATCTGCCCCTCCTAGCGAGATCAACACCCATACTCTTGTGGAACAAGCCACTCAGACCTTACCTCAGCCTATCACTTGCGATGCTGAAACACAAACTCAACCATGGGATGAGCAGACAATAATGGACAAATGGAAAAAAGAGTTTGTTGTTACACATGACAAAAGCCTGCAGGAGCACAGACTACTCTGGCTAAACCACATCTATTCAAACTGGGAAGCTTTGGAGGAAACATGCCAAGAATTATGTGCCCATAAGAAGCAAAATAAGGAGCTAAAAGGCAAATTGCTCCTGATGTTTGACTTGGCACAAAAATTGTTGGCTGCAAGGAAACCATCCTCCAATTACTCTCTTTTCCTCATAGAACGACTTACATTTTTTCAAATTAAATCAATCAAATAAGGCAAACCCCATGCAGTGTTAAATCCAGCAGATTTTGTTAGAACCTTTCCAGAAGCCTCTACTATTGATAAACACCTCCTATGTGAGGTATATCTTCATAATGAGGCCATCCCTGAGAACCGACAGCTTATCCTTAACCCTATTGTTAGTGATATCTAGATTCAGGCACTCACCTCCTTCCTTAACAATCAAATTACATGGTAGAATGACTTCCTAGCTACCAAGCATAACGAGGATAACCGCCTCCTCTGGATACGGCCAGAACCACAGAACGCTGCCACCTTTGTTGTAGAGTATTATCAGTTTTTGAAGAAACCAGGGATGATACAATATATTCGGCAACTATAGACAACAGTACTTCAGGATTGTCAATAGTTTATTAAATCCACAGAGATCGCTTCCCTACAAGAAAATAACATGTTTTGGCAACAATCTTTTGAGAAAAGATAGGAACACAATCCCTTTAGTCCTACCAATCTTGAGACAACAATCTCTCGGGTACCTACCTACATCAAATGAATTCAACAATGTGCTGAAAGCTAGATAGGTTGTCAGTTCCATTTTCCTATTCTATGGATGCCAGCAGAGAAATATCAAGTTCATCATAAGTTTCCCAAGAAGGCTGAAACAACAGCTTGGCAAAGGCTACAACGCATTCAAGGATTCAGAGCTCCAACAGAAAACACTTTCCGCAGCTACTGCTTAAGTAATTTGCATGCTCAGAGTCGGTATTCAGATTTTGATTCAGATTGATGTTGCCTGAGGACATGCAACCTTTTAGTTTGGGGGGATGTTAGGACCCTATAATGTACCTTTTTGTTCACACTTTTTTCTACCATTACATCCTTTTTCCACTCACATTTAAGCTTACATTATCACCTTACCCTATCTTTCCAAAGGTATATAACATCTCTTCTCTTTGTTATATGTTTAATTTGTTTTACATGTAATTTTACATTACTCTCATACTTAACCATCAATCAGAAATATATAGTACTGAAACAGTTCGAACTGCAGATTATTGTTGCTACTTGAAGACCCGTTGCTGAAACATTCAAAAGCACGCAAACCCTGTTGTTGAAACAATCTGTGGTCTACGATGCTGAAACAACAATTCACACAACAGTAAGAAGGAGTTGTTACACTGGCCACAACAGCCGCACCTTAAGCTAGAATTAACCATCGCTGCTGCTTGAGACCACATTGCTGAAACAGTCAGAACGCAAATCTCGTTGCTGAAACAGTCTGTGATTTGCGATGTTGAAACAGTATACAATAGCAGTAACAAGAAGATAAATAAATAAGTTGTTACATCGGCTGCTACAGCTGCACCTCACCCAACATCATTCCAACTATTGTAATAAGCATTATGTTACGGGAGATCATGATATCCTATTCCAGTATAGAAGATTAGATCTGACAAAGAATAGGATTCGTATGTGCACATGTAATTTGATGATCAATTGTATTGAGGGGATTCACCTCTTTAAATAAGGGGAAATCATCATTAGAGAGGATCCTTTTTTTGGCCAGAAAGGAATAACAGAGAAGGACGTGTTCACTTTAGACATTGTAACATGATACAGTTGACAGATGAATAAAAGATTATTCTAAGCATTTCTTCCTAGTTCATTTCATTTCTGGGGAATCTTGTGAGAAGGGAGGGCCCACCTTCTACACAAGATTCACCCATTAGTTCTATAGTGTGTTAGTATTATTTTTGTTCACGCCTTGATTAAATTCTGTTTTGTTGAAACTCTACTTTACTGAACTCTGTTTTGCTAAAACTCTACTTTACTGATTGTTACATTTTTTTCATATAATTCATGCTTGGGTAACTGTTAATCATTCTGATTGGTAATTTTGTTTGATGAATTTATGAAAGTGTGATAATCAGAGACAGGTGCTGAAGATTCCTGCTTGGGGAATAGGGTCCTGTTATCTGTTATGAGATAATTAGCCTTCAGTACGTGTCAATCATTTTGATTAGTAATGAGTTCATGAAAGTGTGATAGTCGGAAACAGGTGTTGAAGATTCCTGCGTGGGGAATAGGGTCCTATTCTCTGTTACAGAATAGTTGGTCTTTTCCTTTGCAGTATCTTGAAAGATTTATTTCCTAGGTTGTTGTTTCTTAAATGTAATCCAGGATTCTTCGGATAATTATTTACTTAAACTTTGAACTCTGCAATAGGTAGGTTGCTTTTCTGTAATTCAAAGTAGAAATTCAGTTTGTTCAAGGCAAGGTGTGATTAATGTACTTTTACTACAACTCTAGATTGCTTTTGAGATTGAGCATATACAGTGTGTGATTGCCTTTGAAATAAACAGACTTCCCTGGTTTGACAATTTATGTAACACTTGATTGTTTAGTTAATAAGAAATTACAGTGACCAACAATGGTCGGGGATGTTAAAAAATGGTATCAGATATTTAAAGGATAAGTTAAGGTTGTTTTGGTAGCATTACCTAGTCTTTGGAGAGATGGGGATGTTACAGAGTTGAAACAGGCATTCCAAGAAGATATTTGCAAGAGCCTTTTCGGAACGTCCTGGGGGTAATTAGAAAATATTTTACCTGCGAGGGAAGGTTTGACAGAATAAATTTGCATCACATCAAATTGTTGATGCATTTCACAGGGAGGAGACCGTTAAACCTGCCCTTATTCTTTCACCAAAGCCTCAGATAAATGGCAAACAACGCTTGGGCCGAAAAGGAAACTAGCTCATATCTCATTAATAAAATTGATGGTAGTGGAGGAGTTAAAACAATTGGGAAACGATTGGGATTATTTTCTACTTACAGCAGGCATCCCCAAGGATCCAAAAGGATATTTACCTCTACACATGGAAAAGGTAACATCACATCGCGTGGAGGATGAAGCAGGAATTGCTACGGAGGAAATAAAGACGTTGGAGGCCCTGCCCTCCCCAACAGCCGATACCCCAGAGAAGGGGAAGGACAAGGAAGAACAAGGAAGCTGGGGAGATCTGAGTCTCAAGCGAACCTCTCGCAGAGTCGACCACTGAAGAGTTACGCATGCACGTTATCCGATTGGAACCTATCAAAGGTACAAGTCGAGAGAAATGGGGCAGAAGAAGGAGAGGAGACATTGAAGAACATATGTTCCTGAGCCTTCGCAGTAGCTGAAAAAATCCCAACTCACTATTGCCGAGATATACCATGAAAATAGAGAGCTGAGACAACAGTTAGCAACAAAGACCCTTGAAACATCAACAACATAAGGCCATGATAGAAACATGGTTTGGCTCAAGAGACAGCTTAGGGAATCACAAGATATGATCATATAGCTGCATGAAACATAGAGGACATCGGAAGAAAGGAATGCGAACCTACCATGGAGAATGTCACCACGGTTCTCACCAGCACGCAGAAGAAGATGAAAGGGAATGATGTTCTGCAAAGGCATGTGATGAACCTAAAAAGGCACAACTACTCTCTCAAGATAACACTTTGGGTGTTAAGATTGCAAACGAGACCAGAAGCATGATTAACTGATTCTTTTTTTATCTTCCCAGACGTGGCACAAATTTTTTTTCCCCCCGTCCTATTGTCTACCGAGAGGTAGTGGATTTGGCAAATACCTGCACGAAAAACATACTGCATAGTGATGAAATCTCATCCATGGCGGAGGACAGGTGTACCTTAAACGTGCGAAAATTTGAAGAAAGAAATTGTTCTATAGATGGGACCAACATTTTGGAGGCACCTACAACGATCTACAATCATTCGCCACATGCACGCACCAACAAGCAATCGTGCAACATAAATTGAGGCCATTACAATGGGTGGTAGGAGTTTGACAAAACACTTTATTGCCCTGATGCTCCATCAAAGGAAAACATTGACACATCACTCTCTAACGACGATATTTTGCTAATGACTAAGCCACCACGGCAATGGCAAGTGGTTATGACACAATCAAGTACAGTCGTTTTCTATTTTCAGAAAAGGGCCATATGAAGAGTACCCTGAAAGAGAGTAGTCAAGACCTAACTTCCAGAGATAATGGTTAGGGTGTAGGGTAGCCCAAGTGGCACACCCCTATATATATATTCCTTCTTTCCAATTTAAGCCAGGTTGGTTGGGAAAACAGTGTAGACAATGACTATTGAATGTAGTTTTGATCCGATTGAAGCTTAATGCAAAGCTCCTGAAGCTTTGATGAAAAGATTCTAATGGTGACAGTATGATGTATTGTATTATTTCTCTGTGTATGTGCTTTCCTATGTTATTTATATTCATATATGTATTTTTGTCTGAATCGGAACATGATTTTGAATCTAGAATTCACCACGCAGTGCTCAAGGTTCACGCCATTTAGACAAAACATGTTTCTTCTAAGCGAACTTCGAATTCATCCTCAACGGTGCTCCAATTTTCTTCATGTGTTTTTCTCTCTCCACACTCAACAACTTTTAAACTAAAAGACTATTGCTCATTTATCCTTTATCCTCTCAATTTCAGTCACTAAGTCATTTGTTTCTATTGTTTTCTTAAATTTACTCCATAGCCCAAGGTATTTATTTATTTCTCCAATAGAACCGAAAAATATCGTTAAAGGTACTAAATCTAGCCAATAGCTTAACGCCATATCCTGTACAGAGAATAAGTCTCCAAAGATATCCCTCTTCAGGTCCAAAAGGCTAGTTTCGAGCCTCAAAGTTGGTTTGTAGGCTGCCTCTGTCATTCGTTTTCTCAATTGAATGAAGTTTACAAAGTGCTAACATTCTGGCATCGTTGTCGGGGATGAAATTGAATAAATTTTACCTAGGAGAATGACTAAAGCTATGCTTTTGACTGCTTAGGGTAACAATGGGGAAAACATCTATATTGGATGAAACCTTTACCCTGGAGACTCTAGTGAAAGAAACCAGTTCAATGTGGTAGCGCCATTCAGAAAACCTGGCTCCAAAGACCATTTATACTAGAGCCAATCCCGACCCAAACCCTGTAGAGCCTGTGTATGATCCCGAGATACTTCTGCACAGGGTAAGGGAGTAGGAACAATACCCATTCTACTACCTCGACATAAATTTGTCCTTGCCCAAGGATAGGGCACAAAGAATTGACGACCTCGAGTTTGATGCCTTGTTTGAACAAACTTTGTTCTGGTCTAAATCCGAAACCAGCTTGGACCACATAGTTTTTTATGAGGAGAGGTTTTGATCTCTAATCCTGCAAACTGTGAACCCTGATCAAAATATCCCTCAAATACTAAACCCCCTAGAGCAATGGCTGCCAGATTCACCCCCCTTGTTCTACCAACCCAACTGCATGATTTTCCCCAGAACTATAGCCAGAGGATCAAGCTCGACGATGTTGAAGGAAATGTTTCATCCCAAAAGAATCTAGATTGGTTCAATGATTTCATTGACCTAGAAGAGGTAGATCATGAAGATGTAAAAATGAGGTTGTTCACGCAGAGTATTTCGGGGGAGGTGAGGAAGTGGTTCAAATCCCTCCCAGCAGCAAGCTTTCAAGACTTTGTTGCGTTCAAAACATCCTTCATTACTAGATGGGGAGACAAAAAGAATCCTTTGCAGTTGCTGACACAATATAACAATATTAAGAGAGCGTCAGAGGAGACGGTGCAAGAGTTCTCGGTCCGTTTCATGAGGGTTTACAACTGAATCCCCGCAGAAGTCCAATCACCTCCCGGAGCTACACAGTTGCGATACGCCTACTCCTTTAACAGTGGTTTCTCCTTACTGTTGAGGGAGAGAATATCTATGAATTTATATGCCATGATGAGTGACACAATAGAGGTTGAGGTAAACCTGAAGGCGTCGAGCAAGATAAAACAAAGCTTCAATAAAGGTGGGAAGAAACCCTAAGGGGATGCGCAACCATCAACTTCTCGACCCGTGGATGACAAGTTCGACTTGATGATGAAGACGATGGAGAAGATGATGGAAAGGATGTCCATGGGAAACAAGCCCGCTACCCGAGAATAGCATGACCCCCATCCCAGGAATCAGAACTTTAGAAGAGGCTCGGTCCCATAGATCAAGCAGACAAAGAGACTAGGGCGACGAACAAATAAGGCCCATGTTCCAGAACAATTATGTGGACGAAGATTTTGATCAAATGTTAGAATATAAAATGAATTGTTGTGATGACAAAGACACACATGTGTTTTTTATGAAGGGAGAAATGATCGATACATGAACAAAAATGACGATATTATGCTGGATACAGATGATGTGTTGTCCTGGGAAACATAAGAATTCAGTAAGTGTTATCACAATGCCATCATGTAGTTCCAAAAGCAATACAACCTCAGGAGAAAAAAGGAATCTACAGAGTCTCAACAGCTAGATCCCATAAGGGAGCCTCAACAGATGAATCCAATAATAAAATCTCCTATGGATATCCCTTCCACAAGTCAACTTAGGAAAGATAACCCAACCAAGGATGTGATGGAAAAGGCAAAGTCAAAGGAAGAGGTTCTAAGGAAAGCGCCAAAAACAAGCTAAGATACATGCGCCAAAGAGGTAGAGAAGGTCTCTCCCCATTTCAACTTTGAAAATTAAATGGCCAAGAATAAAGTCTCCATCCCTTTCAGGAAACTCATCAAGAAAGGAGAATATTGGGGCCAGATTATTAAAATACTAAATATGGGGAGGACTCCTAACACTTTGAATGTCCAGGATGATCACCCTTCCATTTTTTTTGGTCTGTGCATGGAGGAGGTGAGCGACACTGAGGATGTTCCTCTGTTCTACGTCAGTCTCAAGGTCCATGACATGACCTTGCATAACGCCATGCTGGATTGGGCGCGTCGCACAATATCATGCCCAAAGTGATCATGGACAAGTTGGGTTTGGAAATCACCAGGCCCTATAAAGATATTTTTTCTTTCGATTAAACAAAATTTAAATGCTTAGGTTTGATCAAAGATTTGGTTGTATCGTTGGCCCAAATCCCCTCTAAGAATATGGTTATGGACGTGTTCGTGGCTGATATACCCACCAAATTTGGCATGCTATTATCCAGGTCATGGGCCACGAAACTGAAGGGAACTTTGCAGATGGACATGTCGTACGCCACCATCCCCATCTTCAGCCAAGAGAGACGGTTATACAGAGAAGTACTACTGAAATACATGGTGAACAGTAAGACGTAGGCGAATAACCACCCCAGCTACTCCGTCGACACTCAGATCGGTTCTTCCATATTTTACAATGACCTAAGTTTTGAAGAGGAAGAACTGATGAATGTCATGGTCGTCAATGATAAAGCCGCACAATGCGCAGTAGAGTGCATATACCCAAGGAACCGCACAAAGAACGAGATATGGAACATCATTTTTTACGGAGCCATCAACAAAGAAGGAGTGGGAGCTAGTGTATGGATATGCCCTCCTAAGGTAGGCTCGTAACTCTACTCATACAAGCTCTCTTTTGACTGTACAAATAACATGGCTGAGTATGAGGCACTGATTTTGGGCCTGCGAGTTTTGAAAGAGTTGGGAGGAAAGAGATAGAAGTGCATGGAGACTTCGAGATTGTTATAAACCAAGTGAAAGGCATATAACAATCTAAGCACCCTAGGCTCAGAGCGTACAAAAACCTTGTGTTGGACCTCCTCGAAGGATTCTCGGAGTATAATTTATCATCAATCCCGAGGGGAAAAATCAAATTGTGGATGCCTTGGCCACCTCGGCTTCAGTTTTTAAAATCCCCATTTTTACAAACAAAAAGTACGAGATTGAAGTCAAACACAGGACCACA
>WSFP011415758.1:0-23772 GCA_009831015.1 Picea engelmannii
AAGGCACTGGTCTAAAACTTGCAACGTTGAGTCTTTGGTATTTAAACAATCTTTCAAATTCTCTTAATTTGAAACCCTAACTAACCCTAGCGGCCTGCTAACCCTAACTAGTTGATGACGTCTTGCCTCTATTTAAACTTTGGTTGATTTACAAGTTGTGGATGACTCATCCATTGATAGACATATAAGTGTTGAGCAATTTCATTGGCTTAAAAAGCAAAACGTTCACTTTGTTGTCTAGCTAACCTAACCCTAACCCTAAGGTGACGTCATACCTGTTTGAACTCTTTTTTGGCTTAAAACGTTGTGATATTGTCACCCTTTGATAGGCTTTGAGTTGTTGATCATCTTCATAGGCTTAATTTGCAAAACGTCCTTCTCATTGTCTACCAAAACTAATCTAGAAACTAAGCTGACGTCACCCCTCTAGTATAGTGACGCAGCAACAATATTTATGTATGAGCACATTTATTGCATTGTGATATGATAAGGATTGATTTTATACATTGAATGCAAGTATCATTTTGTATTTATTGAAGAAATATTATAAGCCTTTTGTCTTTATTTGCAATCATTGACTTCGTCAATAATTACATTTATTATTGTTCATATGTATTAAAGATAGTCATTAATATTTTGAAGTACTAACCACTGTGGCATATTTTAGTTTATCATTGCCTTGTCTCGCAAACAGGTGCCCTTTCAATGGAATATCTTCTCTTTGACTATCCTTTTGGCAGTAATCTGTGAAGGGAAAGCTTACCTTAACCTTTGAGCCTTAAACCCTTGATCATTTTCCTTCAGAACCCCAGACTACTAGGGACCTCTCCCTTGGGATTAACCACCCTGAATAGAAAGAGCTCCCCATCGAGGTGACAGTGGGTGGGGAAGTTCCTGTTACGCCAGTTCGAGCCTTGCCTTCAAGCTACTTAAACCTACCCTACAAACTGTGCGATAACAGTCCTCACAACTCACAAACTTGAGTTCTCGATCTCATTATTCTTGTTGGTTGTACCATCTTATGTCTTCTCCATTTGATGAATTCTCAATCTCGTAATTTTGGTTGCTTGTACCATCTTATGTCTTCTCTATAATGTTCCATAATCCTCACAACTCACAAACTTGAGTTCTCAATCTCATCATTCTTGTTGTTTGTACCATCTTATGTCTTCTTCATTTGATGAGTTCTCAATCTCATAATTATGGTTGGTTGTACCATCTTATGCTTTCTCCATTTGATGAGTTCTCAATCTCATATTTATGGTTATGGTTGGTTGGGCCTTCTCCATTTGATGAATAATAGAAGAGATTTATGTTAGAGATTTATGTTAGATTTATGCTTTCATTGTGAATATGCATGTAAAATGTTAGTATATCTAGTTTTCCTCGCCATACTGGTGGGGATCATCCCTCGTGGTAAAACCGTAAGGTAATCGATAATGATAATTTGTACATTAATCAATTGACCCCAAGTTGTAAGGTAATCTTAATAGTAAATATATCCCCTGCCATGCTGGTGGGGATCATCCCTCGTGGAAAACCGTAAGGTAATCGATAATGATAATTTGTACATTAATCAATTGACCCCAAGTTGTAAGGTAATCTTAATAGTAAATATATCCCCTACGCTAGGTAATTATAACGTGGATTTACACTTTATTTCTTTTTACCAAACAATTAAAAATAACGAACCAAATAATACCAAAATTTTTACCAAAAAATACCTTACACAAAAATAAAAAATGACGAACCAAATAAAAACAAAATTATAATTATAATATCTCAAAGACTAAAAAATGACGAACCAATTAAAAACAAAATTATATATCCTTTATCTAGTAGAGGAAAGAGAGACATTCGTTGCTATTTGGTATTAGATTTGGTGCGGAGTCTTCCATCCGCTAAGAAAAAAATCTCGGAAATTTGTTAACCCTTCGAGCTGATTTGAAAAGAGAAAACGCAAGTTATTTATACAACCGAAAACGTGTCTATCGTTGGGCATAATGAATGTGGGATATTAGATATAGATCGTGCACATTCCCTGCTTGCTTGTCTTATACAAATGAAGTTACCATTCAACACCTCGGCATTACCATTCAAGTTTAATTTACTTTACCATTCAGGTTTTTGTGAAATTTTAGTGCATTGAAAAGGAAATTTGTGTGCTTCATCTTGAAAACGGAGATAGGCAGGCCGGCCAGTTTTTAGCTGCTGATCCTTATGTGGTTATGGAAGTTTGTGACAGCTCTAAGGGCAAAGATAGAGACTCGTCCAGAGCTCACATTGATGTTTGTTGCAAATTTAGACCCATGAAACGAAAGCGACCAGAATAAACACTCTCATTGTTGAATAACCTCTTAAAAATGGTATGTTCAACAATCCATACCTTTTACCCTAAAACTTGTCGAGTTCTAATGTCCATTGTTAATAACCATTTCATTGGAAGATCTTTTAGCAAGCTTCTATTCTTGTTAGATGATTCCAGTGCAAGTACTTAATAGTTGAAGCTAAACTAAGTTGTAGTCAACCAACTAGAAACAATAATCCATACCTTTTACTCTAAAACTTGTCGAGTTCTAATGTCCATTGTTAATAGCCATTCCATTGGAAGATCTTTGAGCAAGCTTCTATTCTTGTTAGATGATTCCAGTGCAAGTACTTAATAGTTGAAGCTAAACTAAGTTGTAGTCAACCAACTAGAAACAATTTTACTTCTTATTCCCAAAGGTAAAAGGCAGATGCAATGCTTTATAATAATTGAAGTCAATTTATTTGTGAAACGTTTTAATGTTCCTAGTGTGCTAGCTTTCATAAGAGCACTTCACCTTGTTGCAGTGTAACATCATGCCAAGGAGGTAGTACATGGTGGATATTTTTTAGATTAGTTGTATTATCTATTATTAATATATAAAAAAGTGTTACAAGTTGTCCATATTGTACCATGTGTTATATGAAGCCAAAGCTATCTCAAATAAAAAGTGAAAGGAGTTGTTCTTAGATATATCTTCTCCCATATAGGGAATTAACCCAATTCTTAGGAACCCAAAATAAAATAACATGGCTAACTAGCTTAAGTCCATGACTAACTGTAGGATTTACTAGCAAGACTAACATGTCAAAAAGAGAACACAATCCAACTATGAACCTAAGATAGCCTAGACTAATCATAAGAATTTGGGCTTGAAGCAATGTTGATGAAGGTAAGAGGGGTATCCCCTCCTTGATTGTCTCAAGCAACTTCCTCAACTTGGGCTAGCTCATGTTTTACTCTATCATAGTACTCTTCCTTGGCCATAGTAGGTCTTCCTTCCTCTTCTTGATTCTCATTGTTTACCTCAAAACCCTAGCATTAACCAAACTCTCAAATTTATGGTCCAACTACTCCATTTTATCAAGGATTTCTTTATGTTGTGAGCCCCTAGTTTTTATAGCCATGATAATTATTGTCTTCATATGCCAATACATGTCAACCTGCTTCAAATATTATGTGTCTCTTATGCCCGAAAAGATTGTGTTTGGAACCCAAGGCAGCACCTCCTCGTCCACTTTGTCGCTAGATGTCCTGCCTCGTTTCTCTCTTATGCTTTTCTCTATCCCCTCCACTTCTTGTTTAACCTCTGCAGAGAAGTTGTTTTCT
This sequence comes from Picea engelmannii, assembly GCA_009831015.1. Classification (NCBI taxonomy): domain Eukaryota; kingdom Viridiplantae; phylum Streptophyta; class Pinopsida; order Pinales; family Pinaceae; genus Picea; species Picea engelmannii. Next base: position 3,638 of record WSFP011415758.1, read on the forward strand.
ATTCTATTGTCGTTATCACCATCGAGGAAAGCACTAGATTCTTAGAAAACCTTGAACCCAAGTTGGTCTAATCCTAACAAAACCTTAGCCTTCTTCTACACCGACTGACTAGAATCCCCATGCCCCTCTCCCTATGCACCCTCCATCCTAAACTCCTCCCAACCTTGGAAGACCACTCCCAAGCCCATACAGGTTGAGCATGAGCCTTGTTGGTTGGCAGTGTCGGACACCAATTCAAAGTATTGGGGCTATCGACTGGCAAGACAAGACCAAAATTCATCCACAATAGAGCCTGTCATTCTCTCTCTCTCTACCTGGAAAAATTACTATCAACCCTCCCAAAAGAGTCATGTAATATTTTCCCACCCCTACAGATAGGATTGTTTCTCCATTCTTGAATGTCCCATGTCCTATCCAAATCCTCCATTAATGTCACTATGTTGGAACCTCGGTTAGCAACAATGTCCATGTTTATGGACCGTTGTCCATGGTAGGGTTCATTGGAATCAAGAATCAAATGGAGGGGTTTAGCCATAATTGCTTGAAGCCACTTCCATCTCCTCTGCACGTGCCACCCTCCTCCCATTTCCCTCCACGGATCCCTCCTTCCTAAACACATCACTTCCTTTCTCTCTCCTCCCTACCACCCCATTCAAGGAAGTACAAATTAGATTTTTATGAAACTGAGTGAAGTGTAATTTTAATGCCACTTTGGCTTTTAACATATATTGAGAAATAATGTAGATTTCTCTTCACCTCACATTTATCAAGTACTATAAAGATCAAATCTATGAAATGTAAACAAAATTCTCAATATTTTATTAATTGTATAATACATTAGTCATCGGCTTCAACATTGACAATCTCCCTAATCAACTATAGTGTGAATACCCACATTGAATTGATGGAAAAGTATCATTTGAATTACATCACTATGCAAAGGTGTTTAACTCATTCCATGATCCAGGAGGATCCAGGAATGCTGATAGGGGTCCATAAGGGATCATCAATGCGTAGAGATCATCGCAATCTTTCCAATGGTGCAAATTTCGCCTCAAACGAAGTCTGTATGCAAAAGTTATGGTTGGTCAAAGTTTAGGACAAACAGGGCAAAAGTCAACCTTGAAGAGACATGTGGTAGGATTTGAGAGAGACATGTGGCAGGCTCACAGGTTGACAAGTGGTAGCTTCATATATTGACAAGTGGCACCATATAGGTGACGTGGCACATTATTGTTGGCAGCTGATGTGGCAGATAGTACCTCCAGATGGCCCAGTTACATGATGACATGTGGTAGATATGATCCAATCACAATTAAAGATGTGGCACATAAGTAGACAAACCAGGTCTTGACATGTGGTGATCCTTCATTGGCTTATATTGGATTGGTTATTATTTGGCTTTAACCCCTGCATGTTGGAACGTTTATGATATGTGGCTTTACGAACGTTTATGATATGCGGTTTGTTTTAATTATATACTATATATAGTATATATAACAAAAAGATTTGTGATTGATGGGAATAGAACACATGACCCACCTATCTGCCAACAATTTTAGAAACCTCCACTGACCAATGTGCCATGAATATGGTTTATTCAAACAAACCATAACTAAAATATTTATTATGATGCCAATATTCCATACTTAGTGGGATTCCTTCTAAAATTGGTAATAAGCTATCACTAATTTTGGGATTTTGTTAAGAGTGGTGGCCTATTTAATGGCACACACCCCAACTCATTTTACACGCAACATTTTTTTGTTACACACTACATTTTTGTGTTTTACACAATATTTTTGGTGTTTTACACAATTTTCTTTTGTGTTTTTGAACACAACATTCTTATGTACTAAAGCTCTGCTCATTTTCCTTTTAAAGTCAAGTTTGTAGTCTTTTGAGAGTTATAGGGTATTTATAGTCATCAGAATCGGTTTTCCAAGACGGAGTCAATGGTGACAATATTATCACTCATTTGTAAGCCAAAATTCTACAAATTTTGGATTTGTGCGCTGTAAGAGAGCCTTTGGGCATTTTGTAAAGAAATATATATTGTTTATAGTCATTGGATTCGGTTTTCTGATACGGTGTCGAATTTGACATTTGTAATTGAGTTTAAATGATTATGCAAGTTATGTTCATCAGTTGAAGTGTTTTGGTTAAGTAAGATAAGTCACTTGCATGCTATAAGCATTGTCAATAAAAGAATCTTGGAATAAGAAAGTGGTGCCATACTTAATACTATTTGAGGATCAAGTGATATTAGAGACACTCGGTTCAGATCCAGTGGTGTATGATCTCTAATCCATTTTCCAATCACTCCATACCCCTCAAACCCATGCCATCTCTCGACATGCTTCAAAAGTTAATGGTGGGAGGATTGAGCCTACCTAATGGCAGTGAGATAAAGGATTCGAATGTGGTTTCAATTCTTATCATATCAATGTTTTTGACATGTTCAGGGCATCATGAGAGGTGTGTTCACTCTCACTTGGTGGCATTGGAGTCTAGGTATGCAATGGCACTATGGAGGTGGAATGGTTTGAGGTTGAGTGTTGTTTGGTTGAGGCTTCTTTCAAGGAGGAATACTAGGGTTTTGGTGCGCCCATCTATTGCCCTGTGTTTTTTACCTTTAATGGACAGTGGGAATCGGTGCGATGAGGGAAACACTTGTGACATTGTCGAATTACGTAGGCTAATTCTAAGCCAGTTTGATCTAGATGGATATCGGTGGCCACCCACCTTTTCCAACTGGCTCAAAACAGTTTTATGTTTTGGCAATTTACTATTTTTAGCAGTTTTAACTTCTGGGGCCATTTTGAGGGACTAAATGAATTTTTTTTTGCGATCGGGCTCCTTAATGATAGCCAAAAGCATGATTGAGCCCCCAAAATGAATCTCCTCGACGATACCTTTCCAAAGGGCTATCACACACCTAAAACGGAGATCGTATGCAAAAGTTACGACCCTGAGAAGTTGATGTACTAACTTACCCAAATGGGGCCCACGTGACTTTTGGCGCTTCATCTCCTAGGGTTAGGTTTTTTGATGTCTAGGGTTTTTGGCATTCTTGCTTATTGTAAAAAGGCCTTCAGAGCCTCATTGTAACCTTCTTCTTGCGAATGCGCGCTGTCGTCACATCTCTTCTTAGAGATAAGCCGCCACCATTCCAGCAAGCTTGTTTCCGCTGCATTTTACAATTCAGCTTATTTCGTTATTGAATAGAAACCCAGTTTTACTGTATCTCTGTTATTTTGTGTTAAGCACCTGTTAATAATTTGTATTCATTTCATTTTGCTCATAAAATCTAGATCAGTTGTATCAGAGTGGTCTGCTCCTTGTCGTCTTAATGCATGTCCCCAACGAGGTCAGAGTACAAAGAGTTGGGTCTCGGGCTTGTTTCTCTTGAGGACGGAAGCTCTCGCATGCCCAAGCGACCTCCCATGGCAGGAGAAAAGAAATATGATGGGACAGGAGATCCTTTCAAACTATTGATTGAGGAAGCCCTCACACAACAGAGGAACGAGATGATGGATAGTTTCGCACAAATCCTTCAGCGGCTAACAACAGGCGACGCGTCTTCTTCGAACGGAGGCGCTGCCCCCTTCAAGGTACAAATAAACTTCGATATTCCTATATTTGAAGGTTGGATAGACGTAGATGTTGTAGACAAGTGGTTGAATCTAATAGAAGGGTATTTTTCTGTTCATAACTTTTCGAATAGAGAAAAAATTACTTTTGCGCTCCTAAAAGTCATTCTCCATGTCAAAGATTGGTGGGAAACTTTCTGTGAGAAAAAGGAAACAGAGGAAACCTCATTATTTTCAGTCATGGCCACCTAGGAATCCTTCAAGGATGTTATTAAGGAACAATACTACCCTATTGGAAGTTATGACGACCTGTATACCAAATGGACCACACTACGGCAAGAAAGAGACCAAGCAGTGCCAGATTTCACAAATATCTTCCATACATTGTGCACCAAGTTGGGTATCAAAGATTCAGAGCGACATCTAGTGCTCAAGTATCGCAGTGCTCTGCATAGATACATCCAGACCGAAATGGAATTTCTGGATATCTCATCCGTGAGTGCGGCCTACCGATGTGTCGTCAAAATCGAGCAAAAGCTCAAACAAAAGACACAACAATTTGGGCCTGGGAACCCCTCACAACAAAAGCCAGGAAAGGGCGGCCCCAACCCACCGAACAAAGGACAGAGCAAATATGGACAGTATCAGGACAACCAGTCCAAGCCGCAAGCAAAGAAGGACACCGAAAAGACAAAGAAAGATACAGAGAAGTGGTGCGACTTCCATAAGAGCCCTTGGCATAACACTGTTGATTGCCGCTCAAAGTAGTCGCTGGTGGCCGAAGTGAAAGCCTCTGAATCAAATGTGGATTCTAACTCTGAGCCAGAACCAGAAAGGGGAAGACGGATCATTGACACGGAACCCAGTGCCACCGTTGCTACCACCAAGCTCTAGCTTGGTGAACCAGACGAGCCAGAAGAAGGAGAGTGCCTCTTCCATTCACAGATGTGGGTAAAAGGCACCCCGCTGCACTTCATCGTTGATAGCAGTAGTCAGAAGAACCTCATCTCAGCAGAGGTCGTCAAGCAGATGGCCCTGCCAACAACTCCGCACCCACAACCCTACACCATTGGATGGCTCTGCCAAGGAAGAGATCTTCGCGTCAGCCAACAGTGTCGACTGTCGTATGACATTAAGCCCTTCAAAGACGAGGTATTGCGTGATGTTGCTCCTCTCGAAGTTTGTGATGTTCTTTTGGGCCAACCTTATTTATGAAAACATCGTGTTGTATATGAGTCTAGGCCTCGTAGTTTTATTATTACTTTGAACAGGAAATTGTACAGGATACCCAAGGCAGTCCCACCTAGTGCTATTTCCTTCATCTCTGCTAAGCAATGTAGGAAGGTCATCTCTCAGATGGGGAAGTTTGTCTTCTTCGTAATTCGCTCTCAGAATAAGCAAAAGATCATAGCCACATCCAGGGTCTTTACGGCCGACCTCTCCACACAGCAGAAGCAAGTAGATAAGGTTGTGGAAGAATACTCGGATATGTTCTCCTCACCTACAGAGGTACCTTTGCATTGTCAGGTCAAGCACCCCATCGATCTGACCCCCGACGCACCGCTGCCCAATGGGCCAGTCTATTGTCGCTCTTTTTTAGAGAATGAGGAGATCAAGTGGCAGATCCAAGAACTGCTCCACAAGGGGCACATCCGCCCCAGCTCATCACCTTGCGGGAGCCCAATTGTGTTGGTATAGAAGAAAGATGGAACTTGGCGACTCTATATTGATTACCGGGCTCTGAATAAAATCACAGTCAGAAACCGGTACCCGATTCCCCGAATCGATGATCTCCTTGATCAACTCACGGGGGCCAAATACTTCAGTAAGATTGAGATGAAGTCTAGCTACCACCAGGTCCCGATAAAACAGACAGATGTATGGAAGACCGCCTTCAAGTCAAAGGAAGGCCTTTTTGAATGGTTGTTCATGCCCTTTGGTTTGACAAATGCTCCAGCCACTTTCATGAGGATGATCGACGATATCCTGCGACCATTCACCAATACGTTTGTAGTGGTGTATCTAGATGACATTCTAATTTACAACAAGACTTGGGCCGAACACTTGCAACATATTCAGTAGGTTTTGCACACCCTGCGACAACACAAGCTATACACCAACTTGTAAACATGCTCCTTCGACATGGACAAGGTCCATTACCTGGGCTACATCATTGGTCAACATGGCATACATGTGGATCCAACCAAGATCCAAGTCATCCGTGATTGGCCAGCCCCAACAACACTCACTGAGCTTCAGAGCTTCTTGGGCCTTGCCTCTACCGCAGGTTCGTGTTGGAATTCTCCCATATTGCATGGGCCCTCAGCCAAATAAACAGGGGTGGTGGTAAGGAGAAATTTGTGTGGGGTCGGTCCCAGCAACAAGCGTTTGATGATTTGAAGCAGCGCTTGTGATCATCCCCTGTACTTTCACTACCAGACCTGCAGCATCCCTTTGAGATCGAGACAGATGCTTCAGACCATGTCGTGGATGTCGTTCTCACTCAACACGGCCACCCCGCGGCCTATCATAGTGAGACACTGTCAGATACTGTCTGTAAGTACCCTACTTACGACAAAGAAATGTACTCCATTGTGCAAGCATGCCGCCAGTGGAGACATTACATTCTTGGGAAGGAGATAGTTATCCACATTGATCATAAGCCACTGCAATTCATGCAGACATAGGGAAAATTGCAGAATGACCGCCATCAAAAGTGGTCCACATACTTGCAGCAATTCCACCTCAACATCAAGTATAAAATAGGAAGCACCAATTGCGTCATTGATTGCCTCAGCAGACCTCCAGTCGCGGCACTCACCACGGTGCTAGACTCTTGTGGCCATGAGACATCTAGATGGCCCCAACTCTATGAGACAAACCCTGACTTTGCCACCACCTACCAAATGTTGGGTGCAAACGTAGTTGTCGATAATTTCCATCTTCATGATGGGTTTTTGTGTCGAATGGGCCATATCTTTGTTCCATCAAGTGAGCAAAGGAAGTTAATATGGGAATCCCACTACAGTCGGGTGGTAGGACACTTCGGCATCAAAAAGACAGTGGCAATGTTATAGAAACATTTTTACTCATTGAAACTTCGATAGGAGGTCAACAAGTATATCAGGTCTTGCACTGCCTGCGTTATTGCCAAACCAACCACTAATAAACAGGGCTTGTACACCCATCTTCCTACTCTTGACAAGCCATGGGAATCCATCTCAATGGACTACATGTCGGACCTCCCGCCCACCAAACAGAGAAATGACTATGTTTTTGTGGTTGTTGATCGCTTTTCTAAGATGGCGATTCTGGTTGCCTTCAAGAAGAGCATCACATCAGAGGCCACTGCCAAGCTCTTCTTTGAACGAGTCTGGGTACATTTTGGAATCCCACAAACCATTGTCTCAGATCAGGATAGTTGATTTCTCAACACCCTCTGGTCGAGCCTCTAGTCACTGCTGGACACCAAGCTCACCAAATCCACAGCCTTCCACCCCCAGACAGATGGCCAAACCGAGGTTGTAAATCGAATGATTGTGCATATCCTTCTCATGTATAATTCAAAGCACCCTCTCACATGGGATGAGAGCCTTCCTTATGTCTAGCATAGCTACAACTGAGCCCTGCATAGCTCAACCGGCCACAACCCCTTTCAAGTGGGGTTGGGATTCCAACCATTGGGTCCCATAGATGTTGCACTTCCCCTTGCGGTCACCTCGACCGACTCATCTCCTGCTCCAACTGAAGCTGACAAAGCCACCCGGTTCATTGAGAGGATCCAGCACATCCACCAATAGGTTCAGGATATCCTACAAAAGTCCAATGACAAGTACAAACAGCGCCATGATCAACATCGGGTGCCGCATAAGTTTCAGGTGGGCGACAAAGTTTGGTTGCACTTGCAGAAAGAACGCCTTACAGGACCCCATCAGAAGCTTCGCCCACTCCGTTATGGGTCGTACACTATCACCAAGGCCGTGGGGGATAATGCTTTTGAGCTCAACATTCCTCCTTTCCTTGGTCTGCACCTAGTGTTCAAAGTGGATCTCCTTCGCCCTTATTTCCCACCATTATTGGACACCTCAGAAGTAGCAAAACAACTGACACCAACAGAGCTCAACCCTGACTTCATACAACAGGAATCCAATGATCAGATTGTGGACAGACAGATCAAGGGCACTCGACAACAAAGGATCCAGCTTTATCGAGTCGTCAAAGCAGGGCAGCTCCTGCACTAAGGCAAGTGGCTCACCCGGGGCCAAATTCAGCAGAAATTTCCTCATCTGATGGGGGACCTCAACGCAATGGAGACAATTGATTCCTAAGGAGGGATGATTGATCCAGATGGATATCGGTGGCCACCCACCTTTTCCAACTGGCTCAAAACAGTTTTCTGACAATTTTGGCAATTTACTATTTTTAGCAGTTTTAACTTCTGGGGCCATTTTGAGGGCCTAAATGAAGGTTTTTCTGGATCGATCTCCTCAATGATAGCCAAATCCATGATTGAGCCCCCGAAATGAATCTCCTCGACGATACCTTTCCAACGGGCTATCACACGCCTAAAACAGAGATCGTATGCAAAAGTTGCGACCCCGAGAAGTTGATGTACTAACTTACCCAAATGGGGCCCACATGACTTTTGGCGCTTCATCTCCTAGGGTTAGGTTTTTGGATGTCTAGGGTTTTTGGCATTCTTGCTTATTGTAAAAATTCCTTCAGAGCCTCATTGTAACCTTCTTCTTGCGAATGCACGCCGCCGTCACATCTCTTCTCAGAGATAAGCCGCCACCATTCCAGCAAGCTTGTTTCTACTGCATTTTACAGTTTCAGCTTATTTCGTTATTGAATAGAAAACCAGTTTTACTGTATCTTTGTTATTTTGTGTTAAGCATCTATTAATAATCTATATTCATTTCGTTATGCTCATAAAATCTGGATCACAATCTCACCAGCTATAGGGGTTGCAGTAAACCATATCCAAATTGGAAGCCAATGTTCAAACCCAGATAGAGGAAGTGAAGTCTAAAATCTTTGATTTTGAGCTAAGGATGGATATCCAGAGTTCTCAAATTGAAAGGATGGTATCTAAGCATAATATGTATGTTCATATTATTCATGATTCTGCCAGAAGCCCCAACACATCAGTGTCATCTCTAAGGGACATGTCTATTGAAGAAGATACAGTCCATCGAGTCATCAAGCCTATGGAAATTGATGAAATTATTGAAAAGGAGCAAACTAAGAACCAATATAAAGTTTTCATTGGACGTTATTCCCTGCTTTTATCCAAGTTCATGCTTTGCAAGTTTAAGCTTATGCTAGGGCAGTTTATTAGAATTTATAGTGTTAGGGGCATTTATTTTTTGAGGAAGATTGTAAAAGCATGGTGGGGTTTAGAAAGACCCACTGCATATTTTGTTTTATTTGAAATTCATAACTTTAAACTTATAATTGTTATTCGATTAACTATTATTTTTATTGTATTAACTTTCAATCCCATTCAACCACAACTCACTTTTAATACAATTTATACGCATTTCGGTTATAAAAAAAAACATCATCTTCAACATTAAATGTTAGTGATGAATAAATAATTTGACATGAAAGTATCAAATTAACTTTACCTATCTCTTGTATATAGGTATATGATTAAACTGTAGTTATATATTTATTTTATTTGTGTAAATTGTATATGCTTCCGTGGTCCATTTTATATGTCATGGGATAAACTATTAGCATTTTACCTTTTTTGTTTTGCATTTTTCTTGTCGGAGCTTTTATCGAATTTTTTTTTAAGGGAATTTAAGGGTTTCAATTTTTTTTTAATGAAATCATGATTTTAGATGTTGAGATTGCATAATTTGAATACTTCAAGGTGTTTTATGCCTCTAAATCAATTTCTATAATAAAAACAATGATTTCAATCAATTTTTAAGTGTATTGAGTTGAATTTGAGTCACCATATTTGAACAAAGTGCCATAAAAAAAAACAAATCCTTAAATAGTTATCCTACTCCAAAAATATATATTACATGTGTTTTTGTAGAGGTGAATGTGTTGAATTTTTTACTTTTCAGATCCGATTGTTATTGCCTTGTGATTTAAATGTTATTGTTATCATAGAATAATTACACACTGAAAATCTCAACAAGACTTAGTGAACTTGATGAGAGGTTATTGTAAGTAAGTATTATATATGAGATGGTATATTACAATTGAGGGCCCCGATATATATATTTGGGCAGAGTGCCCTTTCATTAATGGATATGTATTTTCCATTATTATATTTTCATTAATTAATTTATTATTAATTATTGATTATTTATATATTTTTTCATTATATTATGTATATATGGTCAACAACACAAATTATTGATATAACTACATATCTAATCGTAGTCTTTAATGAGAAGCATGATGTGGAGGAATAGGTGATGTGCCCTACTCATCCGGGCAAGGTGAAGGAGGAGGAGGAGGAGGAGGTAGTGAAGAAAAAGTGACATCACCACCCTGATCAACATCACCACCCAGAGGAGGAGGATGAGATACTAAAGCAGAAGCGCCATCACCACCATGATCAAGTACATCACCACCCAAAGGAGGAGGATGAGGAGGTATTGAAGCAGAAGCACCATTATCCCACCCAGAGGAGGAGAAGGAGGTACTGAAGTAAAAGCGCCATGATCACTACCTTGATCAACATCACCACCGAGAGGAGGAGGAGGAGGTACTGAAGTAGAAGCATCATCACCACCATGATCGTCATCACCACCCTCATCATCATCAGTATTGGAGGAAGCACTATCCATCATCCTTACAAGTAACCTGGCAACTCCAATGATATGACGCATAAGAGACGTCATATCGTGCAGCAAGTCTGTCCAGGGTTGCAAGAGATCGGGGTCAACCCTAATGTCTCGCATCTGGACAGGGCAGACTCCCACGCCAACCAAAATTGTTGTCAGTCTATCACACACCTCCATCCTATTTTTGAAATTGGGCCTACGTTGCATGTTGGGTGGTATATGCGGTTGAGGAGCCTGACCTACCACAACCTCAGCCATCTCCTCATCTGCATCAGGTGGAAGGGGAGGAGGCATGTCCCCAACGAATGTGCCAACATCTGCAAAATATAACACAAGTTAATAATTAGTCGACAATTTCATTAAACAATTTAATAAAATACATTAAAGAACATGCTAGAATAAAATTTATTCGAATTAAGTAAGAGAACAAATTGAAAGTACAAGATCAATTTAAATATTACCTTGATGATCAGGTGGCTCATCCGGTGTGAAGAGGATGTTGGGACATCCTCACCAATCCATTCCCGCGTAAGGTCACAACACCATCATGAACACGTGATCTACCTCACTGGATAATAGTTGAAGTGCCTCCCTGGAAATCTTAGCTGGAAAATCAGGCATGCCCCTCTTAGGCATCATCTCACCCCACATGTGCATCCACACCTTGGTCATCGACCTAGGAGGCCGACGGACAAAAGTAGGTCTCATCTCTAGAAACCTCTCAAAAAACAAACAAAATAACTCTGAAGAAAATGTGAATTTGGCCCTCCCATCTATCATAGCACAACATCTATCCAATGCTATACAAAAGTGCTTCAAGAAAATGGCAGACCACCTAATAGGTCGTGGCCTCTATATCAAAGAATCAACATAATGTAAAAGCACACAAATAATGCACTGACCATGAACAATAAAGTGGGAAATGGTCGACAATAATAGTGAGAGGCACCTAACGTCCTCTGCATCGAACGAGGTGATCTGTAATTATCCACCAGCCACCTGAAAATCACTAGGAGAAGGTATATCGCACACAATATACCTCTGAGAGTAGGCAAGTTGACTCCCAGCTACAACACCGATTGAGACATTAGGAAACTAGGGAAAATCCTCCCCTCTTCTAGATGGCCCAGTGATAAAATAAATATCCTCCTCAGTGGGATGGTACCACTGATGAGGACCAACTCTGAATGAGTGTTTATGGGCATCCCATCGACCGATCAGTTGCGCAAGAAAGGAGAAATTTCCCTTCAGGGATGTAGCCTCCTCATAGTACTTGAGGAGGCATACATTCCTCAAGAGGAGCCGCGTAGCTGTAGTAATAGGTGGAGGGTACAAATCCCTCTCCCTCTCTATGGCCGCCCACTCCTGAACCATATTGTACTTATCAACTCTCTGTTGTTTCTTCTCCATGCGCTGATGTCTTTGCATAATTAACATATAAATTATATCAACATCATACATAAAAACATAACATAAATTATATCAACATCATACATAAAAACATAATTTTTTTTTGAGTAAATGAGATTTTTTTTTCAAAATATGCAAACATAATCTTTTTTCAAAAAAACAAAAATTTAACCTTCGGTGCGCCTGAAAAACAGTAAAGCACCACCCACGGTGCGCACACATTTCTTATGCACCACATGCACAATGTAATTTATTTGAGGGGTGCGTAGTAATTATCAATGCATCGGTCCCCCCGGTGTGTTCCATTCATCCAGATACATTGCTTAAAATAGACACTCATTTTAAACGATGTGTTGTATCCATGTTTGTGCACCGCTGTGTAGTTTATTGTAAAACAAAATAATGTCCCCGGTGTGAAATTTATTATGTACGCACAGTGTGTTCAATGTAAAGGACGCATTGATTGAACAACTATCTATCTTCAACAGTGCGTATATTATTATGAACGCATCAATGCATTCACTATAAACAATGCATTGTTTAATGGAAACTACATATTTTTTATGGTGCGTCGTTTAAAATGAACGCACCGGTACGTTTTTTATAAGTATGCATCGGTCCATTATGTATTATGAAGCATTGACGAAAACGAACTATACATTTTCGGTGCACCCTATAAAATTTACAAGGTGCACCGCACGCGGTGCGAGCCGAACGGATCGAACGCACCATGCAAAAAAAATGAAAAACAATGAAAATTTTACTCAATTTCACAATTTAATCTACTAAAACTTCAATGTATAAAGAAATAAAGAATTTACCTGGACATTTTCTCGTCGAGGAGGCATGGTTGGGATGTAGTGAAAAACACCAAATTTGCCCACCGTATGGAAAAATTGGAATCCCATGAACCAAGCACCAAACGGAAACAAGGCAATCAACGGAAGCACCGACAGCAATGCGCTTCAATTGCGAAAAGGTGGCACCGGTGCTTGAGAGCTTCTCTGCACTGGAAATGGTAAAAATGGTTTTTTACTGTCATTTTTATTTTTTTTTACCCATGTTCTGGTGCGCTCGAGTTAAGTGCATCGCACCGGTGTGCCTAGCGGCAAACAACGCACCATTTAAAAAAAAAAACTACGACGGTGCACCAGTTTGGAAAGCACTGGTGCGCCCAAGGGACAATGGCGCACCGTTATGCATTTTTAAAAGAAAAAAACGCAAAGTCAGTGCACCTATTTGTTATGCACCAACGCGCCCATTTAGTGTGCACCGATGCTCACAATCTTTTTTTATATGATGTGCATTGTTGTTGTTTTTTTTAACTAATTATGCAACGGTGCACCATTGTCTATTAGCACCGATGCGTTGATTTCTGGTGGTGCACCACTACAAACAACACACCGTTATTTTTTTTAAAACCCTACAACGGTGCACCAGTTTGGAATGCATCAGTGCGCCCAAGGGACAATGGCGCATCATTATGAATTTTTTAAAGGAAAAACGCAAAGACGGTGCACCTTTTTGTCGTGCACCGATGCACCCGTTTAGTGCGCATCGGTGTTGGCAATCTTCTTTTAAATGATGCACACCATTGTTTTTTATTTTCTTAAATAACTCTGCAACCGTGCACTATGGTCTATTATCATTGGTGCGTTGATATCTGGTGGCACACCGGTGCGATATAGACTTATAAACGCACCATTAAAAAAACTTCCACTAAAACATCTGCCCATGCACCTCCGTTAGTGACCTCTGCTACAAACGGATTTTGGGGCTATTTTTATAGGGGCTTCCGCAAAAACCTCCGCTATAGGGTATTTTCCTTGTAGTGTGTGTTTGAGCTTCCATTGGTAAAATGGATAATGCCACGCGTTTCCTCTATTTCTCTCATTGTGTTAATAAATGGTATTGGGTCATCTTTCTTTAAGTCTTCTCAAGGGCCTCGATAGGGATGTCGTTTTTCACCCTATCTCTTCTTACTTGTGGTTGATGGGCTCATTCGAGTTATCGTTGATCCTAAGAGGGTGCATAACTTTCACGGGGTTAAGTTGGGAATATTTGAATGACCAATCCATTTGTTGTTTGTGGCTATTGTCCTAATTTTTTTCTTTTGTGCAAAGTTAGAAGGTAGGGTCTTAAATGAAATTCTAGATATTTTATGTGGGGCAAGAAGAATGGTTATAAATATCAATAAATATGCAATATATTTACCTGAGTTGGAGGGGGATATCAAATTTTCCATGTCCACTCTTTTCTCCTTTCCTTATACGATTTGTGGGATGAAAAATCAAGTACCTGGGGTTCAAGCTAAAGTGTAACAATTATGGCATTGAAGACTATAAATGGTGCTCCCTTGGATTGATATGAGAATCAATTTCTGGTGCAATAGGTGGATTTCTCAAGGAGGAAGGATAACGCTTATCAAATCAGTAATTGAAGCTATACCTGTGTATTGGCATCTCTTGGCACTTACTCTGAAAGGTATTCTTTCTCGTATCATAAAATTGTGCTTCAATCCTATGGAAGGGCAACACAGAATATTTAGGCCCGCATTTGGTAAATTGGAAAGGAATATCTAAGTCAAGGGATCATGGTGGTTGGGGTCTTAAAGATCTTCCAATCTTTGGACAGGCGTTGGCTACAAAGTCATTATGGATATTCTTGACCCAGGACAACCTATGGTATCATATACGCATTGATAAGTATCTTTCTTCTGATACCATTTTGGATTGGGTTAGATGGTAGTAGAAACCAATACATAATATCTCCAATCAGTGGTGGGCATCTTTTCTAGCCTTTCCAATCCTTGGTTAATTCTTGTCTTGGAAGGTGGGTTGTGGTTCACTTATTCGGGTTGGAATGGACTTAATTGTGGGGTGTAGTGACCGTATTTTTCTCTCGGATGGACTGGTCTTATACCTATAGGAAATCGGTCATTGCACTCTAAATCACATTGGGGATCCTATTAACATGATAGTATGGGGATAAGGGTGGCTTTTGGAGGTGGCTTTGAACCTCGAGGCACAATGGCATCAGTTTTGGAGTATTTTTATTTCTGAATCGAGGATGGCTCATGTTTTTTTAGTGGATGTTGAGGACGAGATGGTTTGGGTTTATAATAAGGTAGGGAATCACTATATATCCAAGCTTGGTTATCAAGCCATGATGCACGTGGGTGACAATGATAATCAATGGTGGTACTCAAACCTCTGGAAGATCAAGGGATTTCCAAAGAGTATCTTTTTTTTCTGGCTCGTAGTCAAAGTTCAGATATTAA
This sequence comes from Picea engelmannii, assembly GCA_009831015.1. Classification (NCBI taxonomy): domain Eukaryota; kingdom Viridiplantae; phylum Streptophyta; class Pinopsida; order Pinales; family Pinaceae; genus Picea; species Picea engelmannii. The sequence goes on from WSFP011415758.1 coordinate 18,733, forward strand.
CATGGGACCAAATTCAACGTAGGGGTAAACAAGGTCTGAGGTTGTGTTATTTATGCAAGTGTGTAGAGGAATCTAATTCCCATTTATTTTTGTCAAGTGTGTATACTCGCCAGGTTTGTATTGAATTAGAGCATCATTTGGGACTGGTCCATCTTTTGGACAAAGACACAGTTAGTGAATGTTTTTGTGGGTTATTCACAGATTTGTCCTCAAAGTCGATGAGACTATTCCTAATCGTGGTGGCTTGGGGACTTTGGCTAGCACGAAATGCAAGCATTTTTTAAGGTAAATTTTTCCCTCCTTTTAAAGTTTATCAACAATCATTGGCATTGTTGTCAAGTTATAAGGGAGCTACTCCTGTGGGGAAATCTCAGGTCTTGGAATTCATGGCTATCAATAGGAATATGGCTTGGGGGTTCTTTGACAGAGCATGTTAAGGGAAAAGACGAATTTGTCGTTTGGGGTTGATACTCTTCTTGAAACGCACCCAACCCCCTAAGTACCCTTTTAAGGGATGGGGTATTGAATTTTCTCTCTTCCTCAAACATCTCAAAGCCTCTTCTAGAGGCTACGATCCAATTCTTCTCATTAAGAGATTTCCAAAGACCATAACCATGCTTAGAACTGAGCTCTGGATAAAAAATTATAGTCTCCCAAAGTTTTTGGGATTTCATTTATTGAGTTCATCTTTAGTGCAACGTGGCTCCTCGTCACTTACGCCATCCGACCTGGCACTGACGCAACATCTGTCACTTGCCCATCTGACTTCCCCATCTGTTGGTTTGGATACTTGCTTCTTCTTCAGAATTCTCCCATCGAGGTTAGCAAGTTTTTCGCACCTAATCCACTCCGACAGACTTTCTCTGACTACCAACAATGCGACAGATCTAGCCTATAGAACCAAAAACCCTTGGGGTTGGAACATTAATAGCTCTGATCACTTCGGGGTCACCAACTCGCACGACGTTTAACAACCCTTCTCATGCTTCAGCTGCACTTAGCTTATGTGGGGCCCTTTGGGATCTACAACTGAGATTAAATCTCGCTTGCCACCTTGGTCACTGCTACCACCATGTACCTATCTCCTGACATGAGACATGGCTCAATATCCACTTGACACGTGTGTTATCACTGAAAAATCGTTCGCAACATTGCACATAATGGTCGAAGAAAATGTCGATGCGAGCAACAATTAGTCCACCTACAACACTGAAGTCCATCAAAAGGAAAAAAACTATACAATTGGGTCAAAAAATTAAAGTGCGCATATTCACCAAAGGAAGCACATGCACAGTGCGTAGTATGCGCGGGCCAACACACCCTCAATACACATTATGCGCAAAATGTGTGACTGACTACGAGATAAGTCATGCACTTCTATGAGCGACGCATTTATGGATCTTGTCGGACCCTCAACCACTTCTAGTCCGACCCCCAACATGATTTGACACTCATATCTGAGCGAATCTAGCTTGGGGGTTGGTCAAGGGCTAGAGGGTGCCCTAAAAGGCCCCTTGTTCACACTATGAACCACTTACATTTTGCCATGAATGGATACTATAAATAAGAGCCATGGGTGTGCTAAGAAACCAAGATCTTCAAGGTATTGTTATGCTGCAAGAATTCTTCCTTGAGAATCCTCTTTTCTCTTTGAAGCCTTTAAGCACCATTGCAATAGGCCATTACACTCACCCCCTGAGGGAATAGGCATTGTTTTTCTTCACCACTGGGAATAGGAGAGAAGAGCTCTCAATTAGGGAACTCAAGAGCCGTCCCAAGGAGGAAGAGGGGACTCATAAGTCCCTGCCTTTCTCTACGATGTTTTGCCTACTAATCTATTGATCCATTGGTATCATTATGTTGGTCATTGTTTGATTTTCATGGTTCTAACTTTCTCAAGCTTTCTAACATTTATTTCTTAGTTGTTTTTAGTTATATTTCTTTGTTTTCATGTGTGTCTGGTTTGTCTAACCCACTCACAAACTTATGTCTTGTTTAGCAGGCTTATCTAAACATGCAAGTGATGTTGTTTTGCTCACCCAAGTGACAAAACCAACACAACAAATTGGTGACCCCCATAACATTCGACTTCAGCAAACTCTCATGTTACGGTGGGTCTTACTATGCGACTATTGCAGTTGTTTCATACCATTCAAAGACCTCTAAAATTTGTTAGGCCATCAATGCCTACGAGTCATCGACAATTCTTACAGTCATCCTTACCTCACTTCAGAGTCCGTTCACCATTCAGAACTGTCATCTTCCGTTATCAACCACCCCCAAGGGCGTTGCAGTTATCTACATAAACATACATCTTCAGTTACAGCCTCACATTTTGGTTTCATGACACAAGCATGGGGCATACCCACCTTGTTTGTACACAGATTTTCTTTTTTCTCCCTAGAGAAAAGTTTGGGTCCCACAGTTTTACCTCTCCCTCCAGCGAATTGCTCTTGCAGTTCCTCTCCTCACTCTTCATTACAATGGCACTCTCAGCAAAATAAACATTGATATATTTATGTCTTGTTTAGCAGGCTTATCTAAACATGCAAGTGTTGTTGTTTTGCTCACCCAAGTGACAAAACCAACACAACAACGTGGACACATCATATACAAAGGCTAGCTCGATAAAAGATAGACACTTTCCCCCTTCTTATAAATTGATTAAGTTATTTAATCATTGTTTTCTTAATTACAACTCCTTGATATTCAATTGTTTAATCCTCATTATGAATAATTAATCCTCACTAATTAATTACCTATGTAAATGCATATTTAATTAACCTGATATGCTAGCCTGGTAATTAATGAGGATTTACTTCCTCTTTCCTTCCCTTGGGAATGCTTTAGGGCTAATTTAATATCCAAGTTAAAAACACATTATAATGCTATTAATCGATTATACCATAATATAATTAATTGCATTGAAAAGCACCCAAATTATTTTATGATGTGCTTAACTCCATCGTAATGCACCCATGTTGCATTATAATATCTTTTATTATATTATTAATAAGGCACGTGGGGATTTCAGACCCCAAATTTCGCACACAACTCATGTGCTCCTTTCCCATATCTCCGATGACTAAACTCCAAAAAGGATAAAGTTTTAATATTATAAAATATAAGTGTAACCTTATATCACTCAAGCCATCACATTTTGGGTTCTTCAAAGTCAAATTGTGCATTCCCTTCGCATTTATCCGACGACCAAACTCTGAAAAGGGGGATATTTAATGTTACAAAATATTTATATAACCTTAGCATGTTCATGCCTTCGCACTCCAAGCTTTCGGACTCTGAACATGTGTGTTCCTCTTGTTTGTTTGATAGCCAATCACAAAAGAGTAGTTATTAATATCATAATATATTTAAACGTCATAACCTTTATGTCATCGCTCTGAGAGCTTCAAACTTTATTTGTGTGCTCCGGTCTCAACTTCCGACAGTCAAATTCCGAAAGGAAAGTATTTATTAATAGAAAATATATATAAAACCTTACCATATCCAAGCCACCGCACTCCAAAACTTTAGAGTCTAATCATGCCTGCTCTCCTCATTTGTCCAAGGGATAGACTCTGAAAGGGATTAATACAAATATTTACACGTTGAAAAGGATACATGAAAGTATATTTTCGAAGCCTTTAATAAATAAATAAATATGTTTATCAAAACTCTTCCAAAAGTGTAGTGTGGCTTGTGCAGGGCATAAATCGTGAGACTAGAGAGACTTCGCATGGTTTAATCCTTTGCATAGAAGGAAAAGAATTATGTACTTTCCATTTCTCAGGCAAAGGACTGGAAATCGTATATTTTAATAAATAACTTTCTCAACTTATTATCCAATTCATTTAAAATTTTGAATGATAACTTTGGTAGCTCTGGAAATTTACTGATTATTAACATTCATTCAAATTTCCCCAAAAAACATATAAATATATAAATACATATATATATTTAGGCAATTTTTATTTATTTAAATTCTTTACCATAATATTGCATTTCTTGGAGGTAAAGTTCTCCATGGTAAAACTATGGTTTTACCACACATTACTATTCTCCTATTTTCATGCATTTCTCTGATATTTTCAAGCAATAATTACTATTTCCAAATATTTCCCCTTTGGACATTAATTCACTGTGTAATGTGTAATTCCTGGTAAATCTTCTCTCTTACCAAATACTCATGAAACTTAATTAATTAAAATGCATCCAATTCATAATTTCTTTTGATTCCAAATAAGAACTTGAATTTTATTTTTCCTTCTTTGTTCTTTATTTGTTTTATAAATACTTTGGCTTTCTTCGACATTTGGAGGCCCAAACATAGATCTGATTTCTTCCAAACTTTATGGTATACAAGCTTTAGGAAAACTTAGATAAAAACATTCTTATGCAGAAATAAAATCTCTTTCTTTTTCAGATGTTTTGTGGAGAGTTCTAACAGTTCATCCATCACCATTAATACATGAAATAGATTGTGAACTCAATCAGCCACAACACTCACACAAAACAATCCTTTTTAAAAATACAAGCAAGTAGAAAGCCAAAAACAGAGTAGGTTTTCCAGCTCTCATTCAGATTTCCCCAACTAGCCAAATAATCAGAGTGACAATCCCAATATTTAAATAGAGTAATAACTCTTCACATGACTATCACATAAATTTCCACAATATTAATTAAGCTTGACATTGCAATACAAGGCAGAGGGAACACTTATCTGAAATTTGGAAATTGTTGAAGGATGTGCCACTTCCCACCCAACCATAGGCACAACTGCATGAGTTATCTCTACAAATGGCCACTCCCTAGCTAGAGTATGATGTCATGAGGGGATATTTTTTTTATTCAACATATGAGAAAGATGAAGACCACTCTCCTTCACCTACGGGAACTTAGCAAACCAAGTCTTCAATCCACAAGAGCTTCAACAGTTGTCATTTACAACACAAGGGAGGCCTTTCACTGCCCAACAATCCCTCAACGCCCTCCCCTCTTAGTTCCTTCATGATTGTCGAGCCAATCACTAGAATTTTGTGG
>ML862061.1:7332-23771 GCA_009831015.1 Picea engelmannii
GTATTATGTAAGAGATGATATCAGACAAAATGTGAATAATAAGTGTTCAAGCTCATGAGAAATAATTCGTGGAGCTAGGTACTTTATAAGTCCAAATACACCAAAGATTAGTCATAAAATAATCTTAATAGATGATGCATTTATTCATCTAATACAAAGTCTTGGCGGACAACATAATTACAGAAAGAATTCTCGTAAAGTCTAAGAAAAAGATTTAGCAAATGACTAACAAAAATGCGATAACATCACCTTTTCTTCACTTGAATGAATCTACCAACATAATTTGAGGTCTTTCAAAAATGATCTAAACCTGATAAGAATAAAATATTTAAATACTTCATTTCAAACCCTACAAAAAAAACACATGTTTAAATAAACTTGATAAAAATATCAAGTATTCTTCAAACACCTATTCTTTATTCAAGAAAAAACTAAAAAATCCCAAGCAAGAAAAATCCACCTCCATCCCAATTCTTTCTATCATGTCCAATCCTCTTGAATGTCTCTTACTCTTTTCCTCCCCTCGAGAAGTGTGTACTTCATGCTTCTTTTATAGTTATGTGTAATAAAATAATGAATACAACTAAGTCAAAATTAATAAAATCTAAAATAATAGTAAAACTAGAATAAAAACTAAATTAAACTAAACCTATATAATTCAACCAAGTAAAATAAACTAAAAAGTAATATAAAACTAAATTAAACGAAATTAAAATAAAACTAAAAAATTAAATAAGAACTTAAAAGAAAAGTAATAAGATATAACTAAACTAGACTAGAATAAAGGTAATAAATAAAAACTAAATTAATCTAATATAAAACTAAATAATAAAGCAAAACTAAACTAAAGAACATAAAATTAAACTAAACTAAAACTAGGAAAATGACGAGAAAAGCTGGTCTTTGGTGAGCTCATGGTATCTCCACAGCTTTTAGCATTTAAAAGCTCTAGATAAGCATTGAACCAACTAGAATATGTAGACGGGTGGATCTGTTAGAACAATCTGTCATCTGAATTTTTGGCAACTGAAAATTTTCTTAACTATTTTATCTTTTCACCGAGCAGTTATGGCACTATTTATTGATCAGAGAAACGCAGATCCCTCCTCCATGAGTTGGCTGCCAAATACAGGAATGAATTCATCGTAATTTCTTGTGGGTAGATCGGATATCTCCAATTTTGCCGACGTGGAGCCTTTACAGCTGAAAACCGTCCTCTGGCATTAATCACTGCGCACCTTTAGATTTGATTGCTATTTCAGGCTGGTTTCAACGCGAACTTCTTTTCCACGCATTTTTATTAAAACCCTAACCTCTTTAAAATAGATTCCTGTGTCTAGAAAACGAACGAGCTTCCATGCCAGCTCGTATAGTGATTTTGGGACCAGGTTTTAGAAAAAAAACGTGTCCCATTCCTTTGTAAATCGTGCCTTCATCTGGAACGTTTTATCTGGGTCCTTACTGGTGCTAGTCACTGAAAATTTTATGACGCATTAAACGGATAGAAGGGTCTTTAACGCTCATCAAATCCTAACGTGGCACCATTTCATCTTTAATGCTAGGGGCATATCGCTTTAATGAGCTTGGCTTGATGATGCTATCACCAGCCTGGCGTTTTCAACTTCGCATAAAATCTTTATTAACTAGTATATTTTCTAAGCTGGTCAATGGGAATGCTGAAGTATTAACTAGTATATTTTAAGAAGACTCCTGGAGCATACAAAGCCGGACATTATCTTCTTGCAAGAAACGCTTACTGATGCACAGAAATCCAGAGATTTTGTGTTCCATTTTCGTCCTTCATGGTACACTGTGGCCGTTAGCTCCGTTGGTAACTCCGGTGGTTTACTCGTGGCTTGGGAGCCAAGTACTTTTGACCTGAGCCCCTCCTTGACTACTGGAGGCATCCTTTGTATGGGGCATTGCCTTGCTTCCTCTCGGGAAATAGCATTTCTGAATATATACGGCCCTTGCTCGGACCGAAAGAGATTCTGGTCGCAACTGGATGACAGCGGAATTCTCTCCATTCCATCACTCATTGTTGGTGGAGACCTCAACATCATCCTATCTGCCACAGAGAATTGGGGAGGCAGCTATGTACCGGGGGCTACTGAAGATTTCTACAGGAGAATTTTTGTCACTAATAAGCTGACTGATATTTTACCAGCACAGCTCGTCCCCACTTGGAGGAATGGTCGATCGGGACCGGATGCCATTGCCAGAAGGTTAGACAGATTTCTTGTTGCTGATGAGTATTTGTCCTCTACTGTTTTTCCGGCCTCGAGGGTTGAACTTCCCTACTTCTCCGATCACGCTCCCATACTTTTACAGTTGAGGCCACCAGACCGAATTTGCTCTTCCCCTTTCAAATTCAGTCATAGTTGGATCTTGGAGACGGACTACAATCTTTTGGTTACTACAGTTTGGAGCGATCCCTGTTTCAACACGGAAGAAAATGCTCAGCGACGTCTGGCTTGGAAATTGAAAGTCTTAAAGGACTACACTAGATCGTGGTTTCATAAAAAAAAAAAAAGAGGAACAGGCCCGACTTGTCACGCTGGAGAATGGGATTATTCAAGCTATCCAAAAATCTTCTATTTCTGCATTATCTACAGAGGAGGCAGACGGACTGAAGTTGCTAGAGTCTAACAGGAATTCTACTCTTTGCTCTCAAGAAAACGCCTGGAGGCTCAGAAGCAGAGCCACTTGGCTTAAATGTGGAGACTCCAATTCAAAGTTTTTTCATAAGGTAGCGAGCTATAACAGACTTAAAAAGAGTATATGGTTTATAAAAAATGACGGGGAGGATGTCATTCGTGGACAGGAGGCGATAAAGGCAGAAGCGGCCTGTTACTTTAAACGCCTTTACAGTGCACAGAACAGACTCAACCTCCAGGAGAAGTGCTATACTGCCAGTTTATACCCCTCGGTTGTCTCTGAAGAGGAAGCTGCCTCCCTTTACCCCCAGTTACCTTGCCGGAGATAGAATACATTCTACACAATTTCAAGAAAGACAGGAGCCCTGGCCCTGATGGCTGGACGTCAGAATTCTTCCTCCATTTCTTCGACCTAGTGGGAGAGGACTTACTCCAGATGGTAGAAGATTCACGCTTAAAAGGTAAGGTAATTGGGAGCCTCAACTCCACCTTTTTGGTCTTAATCCCGAAGCAACATCACACTATTGCCTTCAGTGACTTCCGGCCAATTTCACTCTGCAATCTAGTTTATAAGATTATTACCAAAGTGATCTCTAATAGAATTAAGCCCTTTCTGCAAAGGTGTATCTCAACAGAGCAGCTGGGATTCCTAAAAGGCCGAAGAATCCAAGACGCTATTGCTACCGCTCACGAGTGCATACATTCCATCAAGCAAAATAATTTAAAAGCACTCGTCTTGAAGTTAGACATCCAAAAAGCCTTCGATAATATCGACTAGGAGTTTCTAAGATTAATTCTATTGTCTGCGGGCTTTGGAGAAAAATTCAGCCAGTGGATACTTTCTTGTGTTACTAATGCCAACATTGCGGTTTTAATCAATGGTGAGCCATCTTGCTTCTTCAAGAGTGAAAGGGGCCTTCGACAAGGGTGCCCACTTTCCCCCTTTCTTTTTATCCTGATCATGGAAGGACTTAGCATCCTTCTCGCCAAAAAAGTCGAAGATCATCATCTCTCGGGCTTAAAGTTCTCCAATTTCTTTAATCTAATTCACCTTATGTTTTGTGATGATGTGCTTATTCTTTTGAAAGCTGAACAGGGGGAATGACTAGTCTTAAAAGATACCTTACAGCTCTTCTGTCAAGCCTCGAGCCTGTCCCTTAATTTCACTAAGTCCACAGTTCACTACTGGGCCATTACAGATTCAGAATTACAACACCTAAAGGGAATCATACCCCTACCTTTCTTTAATCTAAGTGAAGGTTTTACCTATCTTGGTTTCCATCTCAAATTGGGATCTTCTTCACCTTGCGACTGGCAATGGCTTGTGGCACTTTTTGAAAAAAAAATCGGCTTTTGGTGCAATAAATGGTTGTCAATTGGGGGTCGCTATATTCTGGTCAAGTCTGTTTTGGAAGGCCTAGCCGTCTACTGGATGTCTCTGGAGCGGTTACCTGCAAAGATCAATTCGATCCTTCGGAGGCTCACTTTCAATTTTTTATGGAATGACCAGGCTTGCAAGCGCCGATTTCACCTTTGCAGTTGGCAAGAGCTGTCCAAGCCTCGGAATGCAGGGGGCTGGAGGCTAAAGCTTCTCTCCACCTTCAATCAAGCTCTTCTGGCCAGCTCCTTCTGGAGAGCACTCACCCACACTAACATTTGGAGCCGACTGATTAAAGCAAAGTATTTGGGTTCCCTATCCCTCCTTGACTGGATCAGAAAGCCGACTCTCTTACAGCAATGGTTTTCTCCATTCTGGAAAGGAATGGTCGCGTCCTCTCAGGTAATTCTCCACTGGTTACGGTGGAAACCTGGTAAGGGGACGGACATTCACATTGGACGGGATATGATCCTTGGTCTGGGTGACCATTTGATCCTCTCACCTTTGCTGAGCGCGCAGCTTGAGGCACAAAATTACACTTCCCTGGCCCAAGTAAAATTACCGACAGATGCCTTATCCCTCCTGGATGACTGGTTGGACAGTGGATCCCTGTCCTTGGATGGTTCGCTGGCCTTAGAGTGGAGCCGATACACATCGGCCCTCAAAGGTGCCGGGATATCGCTCACCGATAAACCTGATCTTTTGCTTTGGGCTGGGGGAGACGCCACGGGCTCCATCACTGTTAAAAATCTTTATGATGCCCACTTACACCAGATGAGACTGGAGGTTGACCACTCTTGGATTCGTCTCATCTGGAAATGGCAGGTCCCGCTTAAACTAAAGCTCTTTATCTGGCTGGCGGGTAGAGGGAAAATTCTTACCTGGGAGGCTCTAAGACATAGAGGCTGGGAGGGCCCTGGCATGTGCCCACTCTGTAAACACGATTCTGAAGATGTGCATCATCTCCTGGTTCAATGTGATTTTACGAAGGAGGTTTGGCTTCAATTGATCAAGTCCCTCTCTCTATCTGTGGTCTGGGGAGGTAACACGTTCTCGGCCTGCTTTGCTGACTGGAACACTAAAAAAACAGCTCCCCCGAGCTTAGCTGTACACATCTGCTGGCAGATATGGAAAGAGAGGAATTTTGCGATCTTTGAAGACCATCCCCCTTCTTTACAGGCGGTTTTACACAGAGTTTGGGCCACCTTTCATTGGCAACCCCCTTCGATCAAGTCTTTTGCTCCAAAGACTTGTGAGATCTCTTTAACAGATGGTTACACACTGGCGTGTTTTGATGGAGCTGCTGCAACCTCTGGCCTATGCTGTGGGGCTGGTGGATTTTTCAAAACACATCCAAAGAGAACTACAAATTGGTATTTAAACTATGGGGAGGGCACGAATACTAAAGCAGAGCTTTTGGGATTGTGGACATCCCTTGCCCTCGCCTCTCTTTGGTCGCTGGATAACCTACTAGTCCTTGGAGACTCGCAAATAGTTATAGATTGGATCAACAATAAGTGTAAGCTCCACTCAGTCCATATAGAAGGCTGGATGGATAGAACACAACTGCTCTCGAAGCATTTCATGGACGTTAAGTTCCGGCATTTCTCCAGAACGCACAACATGGCGGCGGATGCACTATCCAAAGGAGCCCTCAGCAGTCAGGTGGGGAGACTATCAATTTTCCATTGTGAGAATGGATTTGAAAGTCCCATTTCCTATTTAAATCTGTTTGAATGAGGTGGGCGAGTGCTTTGTGCTGGCATTGGTTATCTTTTGATGAAGCCTGCTCCTACCGGGGGTTGTTTTTTGCTATTAAATCTCCCCTTCAGACTGTCCATTCAATACTGTTGGATCGGTGGCAGCACTCCTATCAGCGTTGGGATTTCCCCTCAGCGATGGGAGAGCGATCTGAATCCGCATATTTTCCCAGTTCATATTGCCTATTTTTTTCTGTGGGTTCCTTAAGCATTCGACTCTTCCCTCCAGGATGTATATTTCCACTGTCTGATCGGCGACAACAAGTCCGCTTCAGCGTTGGGATCATTCCCTTTGTCGCTCTATTTTCGATGGATTTGGCATTACTGCAGGTCCCATTTTCTCCTGATTTTCAGCTCATCAGAGCTTGCTATGTAAATGATTTATATTTTTAACATAATATCGAGTAATTTTTTCTTGGAAAAAAAAAAAAGTTGAGGAAAGTTTCTGATTAAAGATCAAAGGTTTAAATCAAGGAGGTGAGGTAAATACACTTATGTAGATTTTAATAGTCAAACTATTGTAATTGAAATGATCTTATTTTAATAGTCAAACTTATGGTGAAATGATTGTAAGTTTTGAAAATAGAGGTAAATAGTAGACTAAAAAAACTTGATCTATAAACTATGTATGATCAATAATTAAATGTATGATATATAAGTTATGATTTTATTTTAAAGATGATAATGAAGATGTGGTTAATGATGAAATTTTAAAATAATTTGTTTTAGTCCCATATTTTTTGTGGATAAAAAATTAATAATAATATTTACAAATATCAAAACAAACCATTATAAATCACTAAATAAATTTTAATATATAATTAAAAAAAACTAAATTAAAGTAATTAACCCTAAATTATAATATCACAAATAAACAAACTGTAACACATACATTATAAATGCATAAAGGTATACTAAACATATAGTAACATAAAAAGTAATCATTATAAAATTGTCTATTCAATATTATGATGGCAATACAAAAATGTGAATTGCTTCATATCACAATATATGGAAAAATAAAGAAACTATGCTGTAATTTCACTTGGATTTAAGCAACATAAAAATGTGATTTCAATCAGATTTATATAATGGGATTTATGTGAAAATGCACACAAACTTAGAATGTTTAGACAATGTCGTGCAACTATGTCTATAAAATGTATATAATAGAGATTTTTGAACCTCTATTTTTTTTTAATCGATTAAGTTTCACACACACACACACACACACACACACACACACACACACACACACACACATATATATATAATAGAGATTTTAGAAATTAAAAAATCCATCTTTGCATATATGCATCACGATACTACCTTTATAAACATCAATATCTTAATCGTTTTTGTTTTGGGTTTTGTTACAAGTTTATATCATAGTTTTTTTGTGAACACCCAAGAACAAAGTTTTCAAGTGTATTAGTGTTTGTTTTTCATGCAATATTGAGCATTCAAAAATATATGGTCTATATATTCTATTTCTTCTTTGGATGACAATATTGGGTATTCACAAATGTTTGATTAGTTATGAATCTAAAAAATTAATAAATTCTTCACTTAAAGGATTATCAATTAAATATAGATTGATCACTTAAGGGGCTATTAGTTAAAGAGTACAATAATTCACTAAAGTTTAGATTAATGAGTTCACCATTGATTATTTTATATTTATCTTTACTTCAATGTAATGTTTATTTAAATGTAACATTATATATTTTGAAATTGTAAAATTTGATTTTCTTCATGAATTAAAAATTTACTTTTTAAAATTGTAAATTTTAAAATTGCATTAATGAAATCAATAGAGTTAAAAACCTTTTCTTTTAAAAGTGTATCTTTTACTTAAGAAATTGTAATTCTCATTTAATTAGATGACAAAAAATATTTTGTAGGGGCACTAAAAGTAGAGGTAGGAAGTGCCCCTTATTAATCCTCATTTTATAAGTGCATGCTAGTTTACAATTGTAAAACCTAAAGTTATAGGTGGGAGAGTTTTGTATGGAAAAAATCTGAATTCCCACATTAGATATGAAAAACCCTAACATGGCTTACATTTAAAATAATTAAAATAATAAATTACATTTTTATTTTTATTTTTTATAATTAAATAATTTGAAAATGAAATTTATTTTATTTATTTATTGGTACAGTAGTTTTTATATAGCAGGTATTTCAAATTGAAGTGTTTTTCATCTTTTATAAATTTCATAAATTGTTTTATATAGAAATATTTTAATTATTTTGAGATGTTTTATTTTATTATTATTCTTTTTATTTAGACCTTTAATTTGGGATTAATAATTTTTTGATTCTCATTTTAAATTAATATATTTTTGGTAAATATTTTTACTTAATCTCTCCCACTATTCCTTTATGCTCTCGTCGATCTGTCCCACTATTCCTTTATGCTCTCGACGATCTGTCTTATAAGGTTGTAGAATACTTTGGCTGGATCTGACTATCCGAGCGCAAGATCTACAGATCCAGAGCTTTGAGCTATGTTCTCTAGCAACTGTAGCAACTGTAGCTCCTCTAATGGAGGAATCAGGCTATCTGAGTTTACTCGAGTGCCAAAACAAATTCATTGTTTAGCTTCTCATATGATCGGGGGCTGAAAACCAGGCACTTCGGGATTTAGGGCTTCGGGTGTTAAGACACATGAAAATCTTGGTTCCTTCGAATAGCCGACTTGCCGAATAAATGAATTGCTTCAAAGATCAATGATCCTCGTTGATTTGAGATCAACGATCCTCAGTTATTTCAAGAATTCGTACATTCGGGGCTCCATACAATATTCCTTTCTTTCCTCGCAATCCTTCGAACTCGTGGACCTCCGAACAAGACAAGAGATCGATAGTTTGAATTACCTCTCTAGATCTACGACTTAGAGTTATTTCAGGATTTCAGGCTTCAGATCCTTTTACCGCTCTTTTTACCGCTCTTAATCGCAAAACTCGCGAAGTGCCGAGGCGACGAATTATCCATAGAGGTGTAGACCCAACAATCCTTAGGCCTCTACAACGAACGACCAAGATCTTCTTCGGAACTCCACCATTCGAGAGTTTCCGACTTCTAATCCGCGCTGACCTCCGGAGTGTGAATCTCTGAACTATGAGATATGGCGTCGCGTGTCCTCGTTGATGGATGGTCCAGATGAACTCCGGGATTCGAGAGTTCTGGCTTCTCACGTCCTTCTTCCTTATGAAGTGAATATCACCGGAGTGTAGGATCTCCTGCCATGTATCCACTTGGATCAACGATCTAGATCTTAACTTCGGAATCCCGGGCTTCGGGAGTTCTGCTTCACGTTTCTGATTTTCCTTCGAAGTGATCTAGCTCTGAACTGTGGGATCGCATGACACGTGTCCCTTCTGGATTCAACGAACCAGATTTGCTCCACGCCTTGTGCCTTCGGGTCTTTGATCACCTTCTTTTTCTATTTCTCCCGAACAATGAACCAGCGAAGCATTGAGCGTCTGACGCATGTCTCCTTCTTGGATCGATGAAAAGGATTTGTTTCAGACTTCAAAACTTCGGAAGACTTTGTCTCCTTTACAACCTTTGCATAAAATCGCCCAATATGCGAAATTTCGAAGAACTTCAACGGTTAAAGCCCGCACACCTTTTCTTGATCTGACGGTTGTTGTTGCTCTCGCCTTGATATGATGACTAAAACACGTTCGCCTTTTCAACACACTCCTCGTCCTTTCTAAGTTTGATTAATGGCTCAGATCTATTCGCAGGGCCGATCTTACGACTACTAAGCAACTCGTTGATGGACGATCCAGATGAACTTCGGGCTTCGGGCCTTCAGGGGTTCTATCTTCTCGCGTCCTTCTTCCTTCCAAAGTGAATATCGTCGGAGTGCAGGATCTCTTGCCACATGTCCACTTGGATCAACGATCTGGATCTTAACTTCAGAATCCCGGGCTTCGAGAGTTTTGCTTCACGTTTCCGATTTTCCTCTGAAGTGCTCTAGCTCCAAAGTGTGGGATCGCATGACGCGTATCCCTTCTGGCTTCAACTAACCATATTTTCTCCGCGCCTTGTGCCTTTGGGTCTTTGATCACCTTCTTTTGCTATTTCTCCTGAACATCGAACCAATGAAGCACTGATCGTTTGACACGTGTCTCCTTCTTGGATCGACGAATAGTATTTGTCTCGAACTTCGAAACTTCGAAAGACTTTGTCTCATTTGCAACTTTTGCACAAAATTGCCGAATACGCGAAGTTTCGAAGAACTTCGGCGGTTAAAGCCTGCACACCTTTTCTTGATCTGACGGTTGTTGTTGCTCTCGCCTTGATCTGACGGCTAAAACACTTTCACCTTTTTTGCGCACTCTTCATCCTTTCTGAGTTTGATTAACGGCTCAGATTGATTACCAATCTTACGGCTGTTGAGTAACATATGTTTCCACACTATAAAATGTTAAATGAAATTAAAAATATTATAAAATTTAATGTGAACTAAATACTACTCAATTAAAATCTATAGATACATAAAACTAATTCAAATGAACTATTAAAAAAAGAATTTAAAGTTTTTTTACATTGTTTATTATTGTTCATTATTAACTTTTAATATTAACTAAACATATGCTAATAAATATGTAATAAACTAACTTAAATTTATATTAAAAATTTAATTGTTAAATGTTTTTTATCTCTTAATATTTATTAAATCTAAATTAAAATAAATTTGGTTATCAAATTTTATTAAAATAATATATATTTTTATGATATTAAAAATTTATTTGTAAAATGTTTTTTTATAAATTAAAATAAATCTTCTTATACAATTTTATTAAAATAATATATTTTTTATTATTTTTATTTACTGAAAAGAAAAAAGGAAAACATTTTTCAAATTAGACAGTTTTTTTTTAGTGTGATTGAACTCATTTTTCACAACATTTTATAGGGATTTAAATCATAATAATTTCATTTTCACATTTTATATGGATTTAAATTATAATAATTTCTTATATGTACTTAAATTCTTTGGCGGTCTGAAATAACCAGAAACGATCTCAGTTTGAAAATCCCAATCCTCTACGGGTTTTTAAAGCAAAAAATCTCCCATCCAAAGTGATGAAAAATGGCGAAATAAGGCCAGAGTTCGCTAGATCCGTTCTTCTGCCACTGTCTCAGCTCTAGATCTGATCACATCACTGGCGCGATGGCCACAAAACTGATAAAGATGGAGCTTCTATATGGATCCATGGGCAAGATGATCGTGGTCCGAACTATTTTCTTTGCAATGGCCTTGGCTGCAATGCCAGTTCTTTACGTTGTCCAAGGCCCTCGCCATGTGACCTCTCGAACTATCCGGATGACTGCATTGTTAATTTCAGGAGTAACCCAAAATTGTTGTTCCGGACGGTCTCATTTATGTCCTTCTCCAATGATAACAAACAACCCAAGGTCTCCAAGGCTTATTCTCTCTACAAACCCAGACCCTCCGGAGGTCTAGGGATCGAATTCTACGCCCAAAAGAAGATCTGGGCGAGCAAGGTGTGGAGACAACAGGTGGAATTCTACTCCGCGATCTTTCAGAAGCTAAGCGAGCGGGGTCTCCTTCGTCTCGGGTTCAAAGCGCTCTGCATGGGGGCTGGCTCGGGGCACTTCGTGCTGGCGCTGCGGGGAAAAAACCTGCCAGACGTAATAGGAATCAATCGCAAGTCGTTCGCGTCGCTGGTGAGAAAGGGCGATATTCACTGTCTTCCCTTTGCTCATGATTCATTCGACTTTGTATTTTTTGGCGTCGTTCGATCGAGCCCTGGTGCCCGCACTGCTCGGAAAGATTTCTGACAGACAACAAAGGAGGCCTGATAGACAACAAAGGTAAAAAGGGACAGCACAGATAGGTGGATAGATAACTTTGACACTTGAAGAGGTATTCAGAGTTAAATTTAACATACAGCAAAGGAGCAGAGACAGGGGTAGAGCAAAGAAGGTAGTGGTATTGGTTGACAAGTTTTGTTCAATTGATAGGCTGTTTTCTAAAATCTGTCAACTAATTGACATATTTTCTACAAACTTAATATTAAATATGCCTTCGACATAATAATAATGAAGAAACAAGTTACAAAAAATTTAAATTTAAATTTTCTTTAATGAAGGAGAAATTACTCAAACTTTTACGGGATCCTATTGAGTGACATTTATTTCAATGTAAATATGTGTTACTTTGGACTTAAAAATATAATAAGACCATGATGATATTGCTTAAGAAAAGAAACTTGTAAGAAATTCAAATTTTAATTTTCTTTAATGCTTTTAATGAAGGAGAAATTACTCAAACTTTTACGGGATCTTATTGAGTGACATTTATTTCAATGTGAATATGTGTTACTTTGGACTAAAAATAAAAAGATAGTAAGAGCACGATGATATTGGTCAAGAAAAGAAACTTGTAGAAGTCAAGGAAATGTCTGCAGCTCAAGTCAATGCGTCAATGCATTTAGTGAAATATAATCAGTCAAGGAAATGTCTGCAGCTCAAGTCAATGCATTTAGTGAAATATAATCAGTCAAGGAAATGTCTGCAGCTCAAGTCAATGCATTTAGTGAAATATAATCAAATGAGGGCAAAAATCAACAAGAACTCATGATTTTTTTTTGAAGAATAACATGTGATCACAATATTTTTTAATAAAAAGATTGAGTTTTTTTAAATGAAAATTGTCAACTCATTCTCATACTTTTATATATGTTTTTTAAGGTGTAGAAATATTTTTATGAGAATATTTTGTTTAAATCTCATTCTCATACTTTTATATATGTTTTTTTAAGGTGTAGAAATGTTTTTTATGAGAATATTTTGTTTCAATTAATTTTGTCTGGTCAAAGAGTGCATAGATGTAATAGATATTGTTTTTTAATAAAACTTGAAGGCTCATTAAAAAATGATATATCATTATAATTCAAAATCATTAGCTTTCGTCTATTCTTAAACAATCATTCTTTAAAGATGCAAAATAAATGGATCTAAGAAATTTTTAATTGAATTGATTTTATTTTGTTAAAGAGAAGAAGATTATAGAAAATACATAATTTTAAGCAAAAGTTTAAGACTCCTAAAAAATAAAGTTTTATGCAAATTCAAAATTAATAGCTAGCTTATACTTAATAATAAGTATTCTTTTAAGATGTATATTGAATTTCTTAAAATTTGACTTAAAATTGAATTATTTCAATCCGTCAAAGTGCTCAACTAATTCATTTATGCACTAGAGACCAAAACTTTGCGAGATTGTCAGAAGATCATGTTTAATCCAATTATCGTAAATCAAATCATGTAATCAACTTGAATAAGTTCAAATGAGTACACAGACCACATTGAATAACTAGGGAGTAAAAAGACTTAAATGTCACAAATAAGCCAAGTCACCAAGTCCTCATCTCATGAAAGATAAGCCAAAGAATCAATAATAAGCACGCAACACCAAACACCAAAAAAGGAAACCATCAAATCATCTTCATCAAATCAACTAAGATTAAATCAAAAGCAATGAAAAACAATGTTTACCAAAATTTAAATGGGGCCCCTTTATTTTTTGTAAAAAATAGGGGGAGTTGTTGAGGCCTCAAGAAAACCCTAGATGCACATGCGGTCTTCATCCTCCGATCAATATGTACATAAGGTTTTTTAAAATTGTTTACTCAGTAATATACTAATGAGGCTCGTCAATTGGGTTTAGCTCGAGTGGTTTGTGCTAAGGGGTGTTTCCCCCCATCCATGTTCAATTCCCGCAAGTGACATGTTGAGCTCTTAAATGAGAAAGCTATCAAAAAAGCCTCGACTTTCTACAAAATCTGGTTTACCCTGGGTACCATCCTCAAAATGAGGGGAAATGCCTAGTGGGTTTCCCTAGGCTCTATTCCAAAGTAAAAAAATATATACTAATGAGGCTCATATTAACCTATCAATCATGTAGGTATTGAATTTTACTTTGAAATAAAAAAACGAGCAACATGTTCTACAATCATTTGGTCTGGACGAGAGCCCAAGCATATATACAATGCGTCTAGGGAAAAAAAAGGTAGACCAGAGCAAAACCAACCAAAACACCATCAAACTCGCAAAAATTCCCATCAATAAGTTGAGAATAATGAGACATTCAAGTGTAGTTGGATATTAGAAGCCAAAACTGTGCTCAACATAACCCTTTCATGGTACAAAATCCAAGCCAAAACCCTCTCAAGCAACAATACAACCAACTTGTCATTTTAACCTCCTTATCCATCAAAATAACCTGCCATGTTGATGGTGAGTTTTTATATTATTGTGCAATCTATTTCCTCAACATGTTTCTACCTTCAATCTCGCCTATGGGCAATGTCTCTTTCCTATATTGGTCTTGTAATCTTCTCACCCCGTGTGAACCCTAAAATTCCATCCAATTGCTAACCTAGAGACCAAAACCTTCGTTTTCATCCAAATTAGGATTTATGAAATCTTTGTGTTGTTTTTATCTCTTCTTATTTATGATTTCATTGTGACTACATTGCTTATCTTGTCACACCAATATTACAATTAATTTCCATTGATCACTCATATACATGACATCCTAGTAATAACCTTTTCATAGAGCCTAAACACAACCTTATGAACCTTGGGGGGTACCAATTTATTTTAATGTTGTATGTAGTTTGGCTCTAGGCACACTATCGAAGGATTTTCTAAAATCAATGAAACTATAGAGGATGTTTTCTTTTTTGTTTCTATAATACTTGACATTAACACTATGGTTGGCAAGGTGATTGACTATAGCACAATGATTCAATAGGTCATCCTAAGAAGTTTAGTGCCATATTATTCATTTTAATATCCTTAGTGTTTCTTTTGTATTTGAGAGTTGGTTAGCATCCTCATCAATCCATAAAGGGTTGAATTTAGATTTATTAGAGAGAATATTGGATTGAGCCTTGCTCTAGCATTAAAATTTATAAAAAGAAGAATTCAATGTTTATCTCTCAGGGTGGTAATGTCATTCTCTAAGTTAATAATTGGTTGTCAATTGTGATATTAGGGTTTCTATAGAAGGTGGAGTTGAAAGGGGCAAATCATAACATAACATAACAATGAATATTGTATCCTTGTACTCAAAAGTGATATTAAGAAAAATATATTGGTTATAGGGATCACTCTTGTACACTTTAATCTTTCAGTTAAGCTCCTTGATGTAGCAACACATACCTCCCATTCCTTTGCCAATCGACTTTTTGTTCCAAATTGTAAAAAGGGTATTGCATCTAAATCAAAGATTCAAGAGTCATCATGTTCCCATGTTTCAATAGGCAATATAAGATCAATTGAGCTTGGTATCCAACTCTTCTTAGGACCTTTCCTTCGAGAGAATCCTTGATAATTCTATGTCAAGACCCTAAGTTTTCTTAATCCCTATTTGTCACTTTAGAAGTTATCCTTATTCATTGCTCATCTATTCCTTATTATTGCCCATTTGCTTGCTTTCCTAACATTTTGAATTTTTGGACTTCTTCCGCAATTTGTCTTGGTCTTATGAGATAAGATATTCATTTATGAATATACACAATCCTTTTTTATTTTGGCTACTTCACTAACAATGGATATTAGAGCAAGTGGAAAAATATACAAGAAATTGCTCC
The DNA here is from genome assembly GCA_009831015.1 of Picea engelmannii. NCBI lineage: Eukaryota > Viridiplantae > Streptophyta > Pinopsida > Pinales > Pinaceae > Picea > Picea engelmannii. The sequence continues at coordinate 22,772 of ML862061.1, forward strand.
TAATTGATTTGGATGTTTACTAAGCATGAGTTGGTGCTAATGAACGTGCTTCTCTTGAGTCAAGGACATCTTTGATCCTTTCCACCAATTTGGAAAAGTCAACTGAGTCAAGGACATCCTTGATCCTTTCCACCAATTTGGAAAAGTCAACTAAAAGATAATCAAGTGTATAGTTGAGATTCCTCGATTGATTGTTGTTGTAAGTGATACATAAGACACTAACAATATTTTCTAAACTAGTGTCCAATGGATTAGACCACCAAATATTTGTTGGGTATTGAAAATAAATTAGAGTCAAATTGATGTTTCCTCGATTGCTCTCTCTTTTCCCAGCTCTCTGAGCCTCCATTATCTCCCCACGTTCCATTCCTCTCGATCGGCAAGAGGCATCTACATTCTTCTCCCGCCGCTTCCTCCTGGAATCGAACTACAACGTTATCGTCAAAAAAGCATAGTCTTCGTGTTGTTAGTTTCGAGATTAAATCTTAAATTGCCTCAACCTTGAAAAGACACTTAGATCAACTCTCAATTGCATATGATTAATTCTTGTTTATTTAATAGAAAATCACCCAATTAATTCTTGATTAATTTAGATCCACTTTTAGAGAGCTATCTCATTGATGATTACAAAATTCAGGTAGACTGTCTAGACCAGGGGTTAAAGTATCTCGGTTTCTTCCTGAAACCGAACTGTTATAGAATTGACGATTGGTCATGGCTCATCAGAAAAATAGAGAAGAAGATTAACAGCTGGACTTTTCGCTGGCTGTCCCTGGGAGGCCGACTCACTCTAGCAACTTCAGTCCTACAAAGTATCCCAGTCTTTTGGCTTAGTCTGGAAAAAGCTTCGAAGTCTGTCCTCCACCGTATTCAACTATTGATTAGAAGATTTATTTGGAAAGGAGGGAAAAAAACCTCTGGTTATCACCTAGCTAACTGGCAAAGCTTAGCTAAGCCGAAAGAAGCTGGTGGTTGGGGCATAAAACACTTGGAATGGTTT
>WSFP011415782.1:0-23770 GCA_009831015.1 Picea engelmannii
TTCTTTCTCCCTACAACTTTCTCTACTATCTTGAACTGCCAAGTATACTATCTTGAATTGCCATGCAACAACAATTTTTTCTCTCTACTGAAATTAATGTTATCTGAGCCCATTTGAAGACCCGCTCTCGTTGTAGATCAAGATATGAACCCATGTTGACGCATTTCCAAGTTATGATAATTCTGCGCATTTTTGGGCTGAGAGGACTATTTCATTGCGTCCCAAGTGCTACTTTCAATTATAAGCACTTTTTATTTCACTCGAAAAGGTCTCATTTTTCCCAAGATACAGCCATTTTGTCAAAATCCATAGGTATAAACTCGAAATACACCCTTTTTAAATTTCTTTTGCAAAGTTAATATTTTGGTTTTTTGTTTTTTATTTCTGATTTGCAACTCTTTTAGGTCTATGTATGCTCTTTGGCGTGCGCTCTATGCAATATTGGCAAATCAGAAAAAGAATGGAAAGTGTTTTATCTTATGCATGTGCTCTTTGCTCTACGCTTTATGCAAGCTCAGCAAATCAAAAACAGAGAGAAAACTTGCATTTTTCGGGTAAGCTAACCAAGACCTAACCCCATTATTGTTGAGATTCAGAAAAAAAAAATTCAAAATTTTCATTTGTTTTTTGTGTGCGGCTGTGTTAAAGTTTTTTGCAGGCAAAAACAAGGGTTTTGGGGGTAAGCATGCACTTCGAGGCAAATAGTTAAAAAAAAGTCCCCCTCGTTCCTTCATTAAAATAGCTATATATTTTACTCTAACTTACTTGGTTGAAATTTGTTTTATTTAATAAGAGGTCTTGAGTTCAAGTCTCTCTTTTTTTAAGTTACTTTTTGAAAAAGTTCATGCAAACTTGAGTTGTCTCATTATTTTATTGTAAAGTGCATTTCACTTAAGTTATAAAAGTGAATCACTATAAAGTAACTTTAATATTCTTTTTTTAGTTAATTTTTTGCATGCAATTTTAATTTATAAAGCAACTTTATTGTAAAAGTGATTTTCATTTATTCTATAAAAGAGGCCACTTCATAAGTAACTTATTTGTAAAAGTGAGCTTATAGGCAAAGTTAAGAGGGGAAATTTTTATTTTTAGTTTTTTATTCAGCCACCTCATTCTGCATCCATCACTACATGGACCAACTTCTACCTGCCACATGGCGCTTTGGTTACAATTTATGCATTTTTTAAAAAGGGCATAACTTTCACATTCGAAGTCTATTTTCGCTGTTGGTTTTTTTAAACAACCTATTTTTTCAATAGCTTTCCATCTAGACCATCAGTTTCAACTTTTGAACCCATATTATCTGCACATTTTAATATGGCTTTTCCAAGTGATCTTTTTCTTACCGATACCAACTACTTCTCATGGAAATCCCATATGTAGGATGTACTAAGAAGTAAAGAGTTGTATCGGATTACCTTGGGAAAAGAACAAGCCCCGATTGATGCCGAAAAGAAATCCAAATGGGATAATAAAAATGACGAAGCACGTGGACTAATCGAAATGTCCATCTCTCCTAATTTATAGTTTCATCTTCAAAGAATTGATGACCCAGATGAAGCATGGGCTAAGCTAGAAGACATAATTGGTGAACACAATGTGATCCAAGCCCACCAGATTGAAAATCAGTTAATGACTTTAAGTCCCAATGATTTCCCTTGCATTGAAGATTATTTATCTAAGTTCAAAACACTTCTTTTTAGGCAGTAACATAAATGATCTAGATTGGGATGTGCATTAACTTGTAAGGAATATTGAAATTATATGTTGATGTGTTACGTACTAATCATCTCAATTTTTTAAATAAAGAAAAACATTAGTCACTTCTTGGGTTAGATCTATTATCAGGTTTTGTTGACATAGTGTTGAGAGCACTACAACATAGCAAATTGAATGTGCCAAGGATTGGTCGATGTTGGATAAAGAGGAACTTCGAGAAGAACGCATTCCAAGTAGAGCTACCTAAAGCATTTGATATCTCACTTATTTTCGATGTGTCGGATTTGTATATGTATGAAGTAGTGGAAGATAATGCAGTAAAATATGCCAAGATAGATTGACACGATCAAAATGTTGATGAAGATAAAGATAACAAAGAAGTGTGGGATGAGAACATTTTGGAGACATGTAGTGCAATGTACAAACAGTGCTTAGTGAAGTGGAATGATGGAGTTATTGAAGAAAGCACTTGATTTTTTAAGATGGGTATTAGAAAAATCATAAGGGAAAACAAAAATACATGAAGGACCAAGTGCATGAATTGCATAAAAACATGCAATTTTTTATTCGCAAGGGGAATTTGATGCAAGAGCATCATGCACAAAGCCAAAAATAGATGTGCAGCAAAACACAAATGAGGATAAGGCATGGAAATGCATGAACGAAGAAGAGTCAAGAAATACTTTGTTACTAAAAGATAATCATATGTAAGTCACAAAGCAAGTTATAAATAGGGTGTCTAAGAAGGAGATCAAGTTGGTTATTCAAAATAGGATTGTTGAGAAGTGGGTGGCCAAAATCACCATGATTGCTAAAGGGGAAAAAGGTTTTGGAGGAGTTGAACAGAACAACAAGACGAGCAAGAGTAGAGAGCTTCAAGTCGAAGAAAGAAGACCACTGTGAAGCAACAAACAGAGAGAGATGGAGCAAAGAAGATCGCGAACTATGAGAATAGAGTTTTGACAAAGGGAAGCGCTAAGGCACATATTTGTCTTCTTTGTAAATGCCCATGACTATTAATGAGAATGACTAGATGAGTTTGTTGAGACCTAGTATGGATTCTTGTGTATTCCATTTATTTCCTACAAAGTTATGTTTTGTGTTTCCACCGCATAGTAACCATACAGATTTGCGGATCACTTAAGCTCAACCCACGCGTAGTATAGGAGAAGGAGCTCATTGTGAATTCCCCTGCACTGGGACACCATATCAAAAGCGATCAGCTCTAACATTGTTGCATTAAGATCCAAGTATGGATATTTTGAAAGTGACTGACCAATGCCAACACACGAACACTAACAATTGGCCAACATCGGGACATGCATAACATGAGTGTCAAACATGCATGAGACATGTGTGATCTGAATATCAAACGCACACGAGAAACATGTTCCCTTAGTATCAAACACGCACATGATGCATGCCCTAATAAGGGCATGTGCCTGTGAGTGTCCGACACTCAGGTCACAAGTGTCTCGAGTGTCCATGTGTCCAACATGTAGACACAAGACACGTGACCTAAAAGGAAAGAATCATGTGACTTAGTCTCCAACCATTAGTTCTCCAAATATAAATGTTGTTATCTGCTTATCGCTTGTCTCTATATTCGAAATGTTATTTATTAATAATTATCCATCCTATGTTGGCCATTATTAATACGAATAACATTTATTCATTATAATCTATGAGAGGTACATAATACGTATAGGCTATTTGACTAGGAAAAGAAGGGCATAGTTGTCAATAGAGATGTCAAGCTCCATGACGATCATAACCAGGAAGTCCAAATCAATTTGTAAGTGTCATGACCTGTTGAAAATGAAGGTAAAAAGTTTGATAAACAAAATAGTCCAAGTCAAGAAGGCAGAATCAATGAAGAGACAAATGATGATGAGGAAGCTAGTGGTGACAAAGCTAGCAATGAGAAAGTAACAACAAAGCTGCAGAAAATTCTGATCAAGTAGACCATGGAAACTTAGTCAAGTGGATCATTCATCAGATGCATGTCAAAAGTGTCTTTCTAAATGGAGACTTGGAAGTGAAAGTGTAAACGTAGCAACCCCAAGACTTCATGCAAAAGGGGAAAGAGTATCTAGTATGTTCCTAAAAAAGGTACTTTACAGGCTCAAACAGTCTCCTCAAGCATGGCAGGAATATATAGATGAGATCATGGGTCTAAAAGAAGTCCATTAGGTCGAAATATGTATATAAAAAATAAAAGGTTGTGACATTGTGATTTTGTCATTTGGTGTTTTTTGTGGATGACCTAATCATTACAGGTAACAACACACAGATGATTTGAAGAATTGAAATTTTAGCTACATAAAGCCTTGGAAATGACAAAATTGGGTCTACTTCACCGTTATTTAGGAGTGGAAGTGTGGCAGATAGATATCAACATCTTTATGTCTCAAACTAAGCATGCACAAGAAACACTGAAAAAGTTCAATATGGATTAGTGTAACTCAATGGCAACTCCTATAGAAAGAGGAGTGAATTGATCAGTTTGTGAAGATTTGAAGATAGTAGATGGAACACTGCATGGGAAACTGGTAGGAAGTCTAATCTACCTTTCTACCAAACCAAAATTAAGCTATGCTATTGGGATTGTATTACAGTTTATGGCAAATCCCAAACATGTTTGCTGGAAAGTAGCAAAAAGAATTCTACAATATGTGAAAGGTACACTGAATTATGAACAAGAATAAGTGAGGGTGATAACTTTAAATTGGTTGGGTACACGGATTCAGATTGGGAAAATGGAATAGATGAAAGAAGTCCGCCATAAGTTCATCATTTAGCATGTGTATTGAGAGTAATTCCATGGGTTAGTACAAAGCAACCAATTGTTGTATTGCCCACCATGGAAACAAAGTACAAAGCAGCAATTAGTGCAGCATGTGAAGCAGTGTGGCTAAGGACGGTTCACAGTGAGATGAACCTTCAACAAACTCAAGCCACGCCCCTCTATTATGACAATCAGAGTGTGATTCAACTCGATATGAATCCAATATTTTATGTGAGAACCAAGCACATTACCACTTCATCAAAGAACAAATGGAGAAAGACATTGAGATATCATACTGGAATTCTAAAGATCAGCTGGCAAAGATCTTCATAGAGATGTTAAGCAAGGAGAAGCTTGTAAGTTTAAAAAGATATGATCCGCACCAAGTTGCCCAGGATGTGCAATGCGGAGGACAACTCCAAACCCAAGGAAGTTCAGAGCTATAAAATCAACTATCAATCTGCACAAAATCTAGGTGGGCTAATAAACTACATACACATTCACAATTGAGACAGAAATATAGCATGATAAAGTTCTTCCATTAAATATAATAAAGGAGAAATACACAACAGTACAACCAACAAGAATAGACAGATTGAGAACTCTTGTATGGCTAGGTGACTAAGATATTTAAAAGAGTAACAAAAATATATGTACAGTTATCTATACAAAAGCTTCAAGACTATTACAGAAACGGTGAGGCTTCCATAAAGGTCTTGGATGACTCTTCGTATTTATGTGACTGTTGGAATTCTTGGTTGTGGGTGCAAGCAAGGAATGTTAAAGGTCACACGCACTGGCCGCTAAGATGTGTGCACGCAGATCGCCAAGAGACAAAAATACTCCACAAGAAGAATAATAAGAAAATTAAATTTTCTGCAAAATCACAGATGAAGCCAATTGTCTCCTTCAATATAACTGATTAGAACTAATCCAAGTGCTAATCAGGATCGTATTCAGGCTTGTCCTAGATTTCAGGAGTCAGGATCAAATCTATGGCCTTAGGCCCAACTTCATACTCCATGATAAGGTCTGCTTAGCATTATATTATGCCAATCTGTTTTTATTCTTTAGGAATCAAAACCCATGAGTGATTCTGAAACTCTAATTCATAGAAGCAGATCTCCTAAATGATATGTTGCCTGTGAAAAACTAAAAGCACCTTTTCCACGAATCTTAAGTAATGCTTTCCTTTTTACATGTCTAATCTACAATTGGACTGAACTCTGATAGTCACAGATCATTATTTTCAGCATTAATGCATACTAATGTATAAATTTTTGTGTCTGAACTTGGGCTTACTAAGCTCCAACACCCAAAGACCTAAAGATTGAGACTGTATGGCATGGCTTCTTATTATGCTACTCTCCAACTGCTGTGCATTTTCTTGCACTGGCTTCATCTAATTGTCTTCACTGAGATATTGCAAAACGATTTGTTACCTTATTCACTACAAAAAAAGTTTGATATATCAGACTATGGAGCAGGCAGTCAAATCATGGGAACCACGCTGCTGATAAATAGTCAAAAGGAAATAATGGTAAACGGAAAAAAAGGGAGAGGATGTACTAAAGACAATGATAACATTAGTTTTGTGTGTAGATCAGACCTCTATAGATGTGTCTTCTTCAGCTCGGATTATAAACACAGGCCAGTAACCATCATTACGCGGTGCTGGCTTGCCTCCAGGATGCCGAGAAATGATCTGCCCAAAGATGTAAAGAAGTTAGCAGATCTCTCTATCTGGCAATCGGGGGTGTTTGTACACATATAGAGTATAAAGCACAACACCTGGCCCAGAAAAAGTACAAAACCTTTATGGATGTAGCAATACCATCCAAACATTCGGTGGAGAAGAGCCTTAATCTCCCTTGAACTTCTGTGATGAAAACTTCATTCCGCTTAGTCACATTATGAAATCTGAAAATACAACAGGAAGGGAAGTGCCATAAGCTAAGACACCATATATTTCAGGAACCCATTCCTTGTAAAAAGATGTGATCAAATACTGATTTCGAAGCCAAAACTGTGCATATATGTCATGACATTATGGGTATTCATCCCATGACCCAAAATAGAAAAATGCCGCCACCTAGACATTATATAAAATCAAAACTGGCAAATGCAAATATACCAGCATTATTGCCATTATGGATAAAAAAAAATTAAACAGATTGAATTGCAGCAAAAGTGAACATATGTTTGTTTCTATGTTTCACTTTTAACGTCCTCTGGGATTTACCTAGTCTATACGACCTATTTTTCCACGGACCCTGGAGTCAGATTTTAGTCTAAAATTTGAACAAGACAGTCAGGTTTTTGATATTCCGTTTACGTTGGTTAACATTTCAGTAATGCAATTTCAGGTGGGATACGATGTCTTGGAGAGAGCTACTGTAAGCAGGGGAGTTTGGGAGAAAGCGGCTTTCGTCCACAAAAACTTATAATTTACGCGCGCTCGCACACACACATCTGTACATACCTCATAATACCAGAGAGTTGATACAATGACTCTTCCTGTAAAACCCACCTCCATTTTCCTCGGGTTAAAACTATCCCACTGCTCGGTTTATCCTTCTGCACCCGAATCCAAAAAGTGGGGGAAAATGGTGAATGCCCAAACAACATATACAATAAATGCAAACAGACATATTTGAAAGTTGGGATTCAATAAAAATGGGAGAAATAAAAAATGGTGCCTGCATAGAGAGAAGGTGTTGAAGCTCCAGAGACAGCCATTGGGAGTTATGGTCGCCGTATGTGCACTTTACGGCGTTCCCACTACCGATCTCTATTGAAATGTTAGGAGGGGGTTTGGTTATGCAAGCTCTGCAGCTCCGATAGTTTTTCTTCAGACTGTAAGTGGAGTGGAATTTTGAACTTTTTACAACTTTACCTAAGGGGTTATGCACAGGAACAACATGACAAGCATTCAAACTTCCAAGACCACTCATATTGTGCTATATTTGTCAATGAAGTGCCATGCCCAGTGTTGAAGATCAACTCTTATGAGAAATTATTTTCCGGGGTGTTCTCTACAGGGAAATTGTTTTGGAAAACACACTTACATCCAATACTTTTGAGAAACGAAGGATCTTAGCCTGTTTTCCCCACAAAATTTAACTTACGGCGTTGTACGTTAATGCGCTCTTTAAAGGCTTTCCTCCTAGGTCTATCTAAAGTAGGAACGAGCTTTTAGGATAGAAAACCTCAACTCTTACATGACACGAGGCCACATAACGAAGCTCGTGTAGAGCTTCAAAACCTTTCCTAGGTAGAGCGGTAAGAAAGTTATTTAAAGATAGAAAACCTTAAAAACATGAGACCTTTTTTTAATCTAAAAATTGGTGTGTAGTTAGTATTCACTCGCAAGTGAGTATTAACTTATGAACTTGTGACTTGGTAAGGGTCGAGACGTACCAAATACAGAAATAACATATATAATTTTTACTCTTATTGGTTTTTAACATGTGACTTCCAAGGAGAAAAACACATGTTTTTAATCATTAGGCCCATTTTGGTTGCACGGGAATGAGACTTTTAAACATAAATATTTCTAACATCTTAAGGGTTGGCCTTTACTGGCCTTACTTTTCACTGGTTATTAATTGAATGGATCATAACTCGATTAGTTATGGTTCAAGTTGTTAGAGACTTAATTCATGAAAAAAGGTTTTAAGATCCCAAAAGGAGTAAGAGATGCACTAAGTTTGGAGTTGATGGAGTTATATTAATGATAAGTTTATTTCAAAGTTTAGTTATTAAGAGTAGATGGATTGGTAAAAGCATTGCTTTGAGTGTTTATCAAGTGTATGTTATTGATTGGAGCTAAATTGGCAATCACTTGTGAGTTGGTGACGACTTTAATTATGGATGAATTGGTTATATAGTCCACTTGCTCAAGGGGTAAGTAGTATCGCGATATTCTCCTCGGATGGTGGGATTCCACCGACATAATGGAAAAACTAATAATAATAATATCCTGAAGTTTGTTTAAGTATAGTTATGTAGATTTGGCTAGTGTATCATGCTAATGAAAGGTACATCCCAGAGTTTGTCTAGGTATGGGTATGTAGATTTTTTCATTGTATTATAGATGTAAATTAGTTCAACATTATCAGCTTAGGATGCACATTGTAGCGATCAATTTTTGGCACAAATTAGAGTGACAAATAGTGTTGTGTTGTGAATGTTGTAATTTTCTTGTCATGTAATTTTGGCACTGCAACCTAATCACATAAGCACAACTCGTCACATTAATGTTTATACTTCACCCTAAGATTATGAAGGCATTAAATAGTTTGTTACTTGGATACTTTGTTTAGCTTCATGATGTTCATATTTCATTACATGTATTATATTAATGACAATTTGGAGTTGATTTCATATCTAATTAGTTTGTTACTTGGATACTTTGTTTAGCTTCATGAAAATCATATTTCATTGCACGTATTCTATTAATAACAATTTGGAGTTGATTTTATACCTAATTTTATCATGTCAATGTTTATGTGATGTAAGCTATAATTATGTCCTAGTTAGTTAATTAATTGTGTTGCTCTATAAATCATAGTTCATGTATGTCAATTGGATCTAGCTTGGGTGATTAAAAGGAGGAGTCATTATCCTCCCTACCCAGGTTCAAATCTCACTTGTGACATGTTTTCCCCTCATGGATCGATTGGGTCTGGCAAGGTATTAACAATCTCACTCTTGCTTAAATGCTTGAGGGTGGGATAAGATGTTCCCAAACATTTTAGCCCAAGGAGCTAGCTCAATCAGGTGTTGCCAATGTTGTTGGCCATTTGGCTAGTGTCATGCCAGTGGGAGCCCATTTAAAATCCCCCTAGGTGAGGCACGTTAGTCTACACATACAAGTTATTAGGGATGCAATCCACAAATGTGGGGAAGCATCCCTTAGGTTTCCCTGCAAGGTTTTCTTTGGGAAAAGAAATCATAGTTCATGTACATTAAGTTGAATTTATTACAACGTGTGTTGTGGTTGCACTAATTTTGCTAATGCATTCCTCGTTTGGATCAAATTACTATAATAACATCGTTTTACAAGTATCCATTGGAGTTTGTACACAATTTATGGAAGATTTTCTATCAGATGATGAAAGAGATGGAAAATGAATTGGGGAGATGTATTAAATTGCTCAAGGAAGGAATTGTCAATCACATTAGCAAAATTGAGAACAAGAATGGATAGATGACCAATATCAATCAATTGTTATAGACTTGGGAAACCTTTTTCATAACATTATAAATTGGTATCCCCCACAGGACCCCTCGAAGCAATTCAAACTTGAAATTGAAAATTGAAGTTGGGGATCCTTCATTGTCAAATTGGCATCTTTTGTTTGAGAGGAGATGAAGGTGGAAATTTCATCTAATGATGACGAGATGGACACTCTACCAATTGATGATTAGCATATCCAACCTAATCCCTATTGTGAAGTGCAACATATGCATGAAAAAAAAAAGAGTTGTCTTTGCAAAACAACTTTGCTATGGTAAAAAATATTGTGTGAGAGCAAGTATATCTTATCTCCATTCAAACCATAATGTGGGATGCATTCAAGATTGTTGTTGAAGACAAAAACCTATCATGCTAATTATTGGAAGGAGCAACGATAAAAGTGGCAATATGTAACGTCCCCACTATAATCCCTAGTTTAATTAATGCATAATGTAGACATGAAATGTGGCCACGGCCAAGAGATGTATATGTGAATTGTATTTCTGAATTTTAATAATAAAATGGGATGTCGACTGCTAGTGGAAATGGACAAAGATGGGGGATTAATTAATCCACAAGAGAGAGGAGGGTCTAAGAGAATGTCTAATAGAGGGGTCCAATGGGGAATTATCCATGTATGTTACTTCAACCCACTTCCTAAAATTACTATTGGTATATGAACCTTCTAAATTTATGATTGAGTGTCCCCAAAGCCAATCATTGAATGCATGTAAGAGAGTGGATGTGAGAAGTCACATCCCATAGTTATTAAGCATGGGGGTTGAGTACAATCAGCTTGGGGAAGTGTGTAAGTCAAGTAAAGAGAGGAAATTTGTATGGTCAATTACAACAGTTTTGGACAGTCAATGTTTTTACATGAACAGTAAGTAGAGAGCAGGGAAGAAGAGCTTGGAGCTACAACAACCATGGATGGTGAATTATAGAGTGTATTTGGAGCAGAAAACTGAAGAGCCAGTTTGTCAAGCCCGAAGAGTGAACACTTATGTGAGTTTCACTGTAACAACAAGTGATTGTTGTTGTTCTCCTGGTATTTTTCCTAGTAGTGAGCTCCTTTGAGTTTCCCAATAGTGAGATTCATGGTTAACTATGCCAAAGAGACCCTCATAAATAAATGGGATGCCTAGTGGACTAAGAGTAGTGAAGGGGTACATACCTTGGGTTGGTGATCTAGGTGGATATTGGTGGCCACCCACCTGTTCCAACTGGCTCCTATTGTCCGTTTTTTAGTTCAACAAGTTCTTTTGTACTTCTTTGTCATTGTGGGTTCTACACTTCTAGGGTTGTCTGAAGCCCTACACATCTTCCAGGTGGATTGGTGGCCTCTCACCTAATCCAACTGGCTTATTTTGTATGTTTTCATGTCAGCACATCTTGTTGTACTTCTATGGTCGTTTTGGAGCCCTAAAAAATGTTTGTTTGGCTCGACATAGTCAAACTATAGATGAAGTTAGAGTTTGATGATGTAATGTGTAGTTCTCTGAAAGACCTTTCCAACGGGCTATCACACGCCTAAAACGAAGGTCGTATGCAAAATTTACAACCTCGGGAAGTTGAGGTACCAACTTGCCCATATGGGCTCACATGACTTTTGGCATTTCACCTCCCAGGGTTAGGATTTTGGATGTCGAGGGTTTTGGCATTCATGATTAATATTAAAAAGGCCTCTGGAGCCTCATTGTAATCATTCTACTCAGATGGATGCGCGTAGCAGCCACATCTCTTCTCAGAGATAGCTACCACCACTTGAGCAAGTGTTGTAGTTATGTTGTTTTGCAGTTTTAGCCTATTTCATTTATTCAATAGAAGATATTGTTCACTGGATATCTGTGTTATTCTTCATATCTCTGTGTTTATTCTATTCAATCTATTAATCATTTTGTTCCACTCCTAAATCTAGATCAGTGCTATCATAGTGATCTGCTCTTCATTCATTTTTCTTCATGCATGTCCCCGACAATATCTGGGTACAAGAAGTTGGGACTCGAACCAATTGAGTCGTTGCAAGATCAATCGCGCTGAGCCTGACAACAACCCATGGGAGACGAAAAGAAAGATGATGGAGCAGAAGATCCTTTTAAAATGTTGCTCGAGGAAGCCCTTGCGTGACAAAGGAATGAAATGATGGACAACTTTGCGCAGATCCTTCGATGACTACCCACTGGAGAAGCATCTTCATCAAGCGGCCATGCAACCCCCTTCGAGGTACAGGTAGATTTTGATATTCCATTATTTGAAGGACTGATAGATGCAGATATTATAGATAAATGGTTGAATCTGCTTGAAGGGTATTTTTCGGTCCACAATTTTTCCGATGGGGAAAAGATTACTTTTGCACTTCTCAAGGCCATCCCCCGTGTTAAGGACTAGTGGGACACTTACTCTGAGCAAAGGGACATAGAGGAATCTGCAATATTTGTGGTTTCCCCTACATGGGATTCCTTCCAGGGTGCCATTAAAGATTAGTACTACCCTGTTGGAAGCTACGAGGACCAGTACACTAGATGGACCACCCTGCGTCAAGAAAGGGACCAGACAGTACCAGATTTCACCAATATCTTCCATACCATGCGCACCAAATTGGTGATCAAATACTGCAGTTTTTTGCATAGATACATTCAAATAGAAATTGAGTTTCTGGACATCACCTCATTGGGTACGAATTATAGATACGTTGTCAAGATTGAGCAGAAATTTAAGCAAAAGAGGCAAGAGTTTGGATCTGCAAACTCCTCATAGATGAAGCAGAGCAAAGGCGGCCCCCACCGACACAGCAGGGGAGAGAGCAAAGATGGCCACTCTTAGGACAACCATTCCAAGCTACAACACAAAAAGGGAAATGAGAAGACAAAAAAGGACACGGGAAAATGGTGTGAGTACCATAAAATCCCTTGGCACAACACTGAAGAATGTCGCTCCAAGCAGTCACTCATGGCCGAGCTGAAGGCTTCCGAGTCAGAGGCCGATTCTGATTCTGAATCAAATCCTTAAGGAGGGAAGCGAATTATTGATGTTGAACCCAATGCCATTGTCGCTACCACCAAAGTCCGGCCAAGCGAACCAAAAGAACCAGAGGAAGGGGAACGCCTCTTTCACTCATAGATGTGGGTAAAGGGGGCTCCGCTTCATTTCATTTTCGATAGCGACAGTCAGAAGAACCTGATTTCAACAAAGGTCATCGGGCAGTTGGACCTGCCAAAGACACCACACCTGCAACCCTACACCATTGGCTAGCTTCGCCAAGGAAGAGATCTCTGTGTCAGCCAACAATGTCGTCTAGCCTACGACATCAAGCCTTTCAAGGACGAGGAACTGTGTGATATTGCTCCCCTTGAAGTTTGTGATGTTCTTTTAGGACAACCATATTTGTGGAAGCATCATGTTATGTGTGAGTCTAGACCTTGCAGTGTTATTATTACTTTGGGTAGACAATTGTATAGGGTACCAGAGGTAGTGTCGCCTAACGTTATTTCTTTAATCTTTGTTAAGCAATGCAGTAAGGTCATTTCACAGACTGAGAAGTTCATTTTCTTTGTGATTTGTGCTCACAGTAAGCAAAAGGTTGTCACCACATATGTGGCCTCTACACAGAGCCTCTCTTTGCAGCAGAAGCAAGTGGACAGGATTGTGGAAGAATACAGATACATCTTCTCCTCACCCACCGAGGTACCGATGCACTACCAAGTCAAGCATTTAATTGATCTGACCCCCGATGCACCTCTACCTAATGGACCAGTCTATCGTCGCTCGTTGATGGAAAATCACGAAATCAAGTGTCAGATCCAAGAGCTTCTTCAAAAGGGGCACATCAAACCCAGCTCCTCCCCTTATAGAAGTCTGATTGTACTGGTGCAAAATAAGGATGGGACTTGGTGACTCTGCATTGATTGTAAAGCCTTAAACAAAATCATAGTAAGGAACCGATACTCAATTCCCAGGATTGATGACCTTCTTGAATAGCTCAAGGGGGAAAAGTTCTTCAGCAAGATTGACCTAAAGTTTGGCTACCACCAGGTTCCCATCAAACCAACTGATGTATGGAAGACAACCTTCAAATCTAAATAAGGTCTCTTCAAATGGTTGGTCATGCCCTTTGGCTTAACAAATGCACCAACCACTTTCATGAGGTTGATGGATGATATATTGAGACCCTTCACCAACTCTTTTTTGGTGGTATATTTGAATGACATCCTCATCTTCAACGGAACTTGAGAGGAGCACATGCGGCATATTCAACAGGTTTTGAGCACTCTACGGCAGCACAAGCTATATACCAACTTGGAAAAATGCTCTTTTGGCATGAACATGGTCTAATACTTGGGCTACATTGTTGATGAGCATGGGGTACATGTTGATCCAGCTAAGATCCAAGTCATCCGAGATTGGCCAACCCCGACCACACTAACCGAGCTTCAGAGCTTCTTGGGACTGGCCAACTTCTACCGACGGTTAGTGTTGGGATTCTCCCATATTACATGGGCCCTCAGCCAGGTGACCAAGGGCGGTGGCAGGGAAAAGTTTGTGTGGGGGAAGGAACAACAACGAGCATTCAATGATCTGAAGCATCACTTATGCTCAGTTCTAGTACTCTCCTTGCTCGATCTGCAACAACTGTTTGAGATTGAGACCGATGCATCTGACTATGTTGTAGGCGTCATTCTCACACAACACAGTCATCTGATGGCCTACCATAATGAGACACTCTCAGATATTGTCCGGAAATACCCCACCTATGACAATGAAATGTATTCCATTGTACAAGCCTGTCGTCAATGGAAGCATTACATTCTGGGAAAGGAGACGATCATCCACACTGATCACAAGCCTCTACAGTTCATATAGACACAAGGGAAATTCCATAACAAATGCCATCAGAAGTGGTCCACCTACCTATAATAGTTCCATATCAACATCAAGTATAAGATAGGGATATCCAATCGTGTCATTGACTGTCTCAGTCGACCTCCCGTGGCTGCACTCACCACGATGCTCCATTCCTATGGACATGAGGCATCTGAGTGACCCCAACTTTATCAGCAAGATTCAGACTTCGCCACCACCTATAAACTCTTGGGTATAGGCGCGGTTGTCACCGATTTTCACATTCATAATGAACTATTATTCCATTTGGGCCATCTTTGTGTTCCTACAAGAGAGCGTGCAAAGCTGATTTGGGAAGCCCACTACAGTCGGATGGCAGGAAATTTTGGCGTGGAGAAAACTGTGGTCGTTCTTCAGAAACATTTTTATTGGCCAAAACATTGACACGACATCAACAAGTATATGAGATCTTGCATTGCCTGTGCCATTGCCAAGCCAACCATCAAGAAGCAAGGCTTATACACCCTTCTTCCTACTCCTGAGAAGCCTTGGGAATCCATCTCAATGGATTACATGTATGGCCTTATGTCCACCAAACAAGGCAATGACTGTGTTTTTATGGTCATTGAACGGTTTTCGAAGATGGCCATCCTCACAGCCTGCAAGAAGAATATCACAGCGACAAATACTGCTAAGCTCTTCTTTGAACAAGTGTGGGTCTATTTTGGGATACCACAGACCATCAACTCCGACTGGGACAATAGGTTCCTCAACACATTTTGGTCGAGTCTCTGGTCACTATTGGACACCAAGCACACTAAATCCACTGCTTTCCACCCCCAAACAGATGGCCAAACAAAGGTCATCAATTAGATGATTGTGCACATCCTATGCATGTACGACTCTAAGCATCCACGTACATGGGATGACAGTCTCCCCTACGTTCAACACAGTTACAACAAGGCTCTCCATATCTCCACCGACCATATCCCATTTCAGGTGGGGCTGGAATTCCAACCCTTTGGTCCCATTAATGTTGCACTACCTCTTGCCACCACACAGATGGACTCTTCCCATGTTCAGTCTAAGGCCAACAAAGCCACCGGATTCAATGAGCAGATTCAACACATCTGCCAACAAGTCCAAGAGATTTTGCAGAAATCCAAGGCTAAGTACAAGCAGTGCCATGATCAACACAGGGTACTGCACCCATTTCAGGTTGGCGACAAATTCGTGTTACATTTGCAGAAGGAAAGTCTCACAAGGCCCCATCGGAAGCTCTGCCCACTTCGCTATGGGACTTACACTATCACCAAGGTTGTGTGTAGCAATGCTTTTGAGCTCAACACTCCACCCTTCCTTGGCATACACCCAATGTTCAATGTGGACCTCCTTCGACCATATTTTCCACCATTATTGGACACCTTAGAGATCATAGAACAACTGACACCAATGGAGCTCAACCCCGACTGCATGGAACAAGCATCCACTGATCAGATCATGGACACACAGGTCAAGGGCACTCGCCAGCAGAGGATCTAGCTTTATCGGGTTGTCAAGGCAGAGAAACTCCTACACCAAGGCAAGTGGCTCACCCGGCGCCAAATCCAACAAAAGTTTCCTCACCTGATGGAGGAAATCAACGCAATGGATACCATTGCTTTCTAAGGGGGGAGGATTGATCCAGGTGGATATTGGTGGCCACCCACCTATTCCATCTAGCTCCTCTTGTTAGTTTTTTAGTTCAACATGTTCTTCCGTACTTCTTTGTAATTGTGGGTTCTACACTTCTGGGGTTGTCTGAAGCCCTACACATCTTCCACATGGATACTGGTGGCCTCTCACCTAATCCAACTAGCTTATTTTGTATGTTTTCATGTCAGCACATCTTGTTGTACTTCCAGGGTCGTTTTGGAGCCCTAAACAATGTTTTTTTATGGATCGCCACAATCAAACTATAAATAAAGTTCGAGTTTGGTGGAGTAATGTGTATTTCTCTGAAAGACCTTTCCAACGGGCTATCATGTGCCTAAAACGGAGGTTTTATGCAAACGTTACGACCCCGGGAAGTTGAGGTACCAACTTACCCATAGGGGCCCACATGACTTTTGGCATTTCAACTCCTAGGGTTATGTTTTTAGATGTCGATGGTTTTTGGAATTCATGAGTAATATCAAAAAGGCCTCTGGAGCCTCATTGTAATCATTCTGCTCAGACAGATGCGTGTAGCAGCCACATCTCTTCTCAGAGATAGATACCACCATTCGAGCAAGTGTTTCAGTTCTACAGTTTTACAGTTTCGGCCTATTCCATTTATTCAATATAAGATATTGTTCACTAGATATCTGTTTTATTCTTCATATCCCTATGTTTATTGTATTCAGTATGTTAATCAATTCGTTCTGCTCCTAACTCTAGATCAGTTGGGAAGGTCAAGAGAAAGAGAATTGGTGGAAAATCGAGATAGCTATAGAAGAATACCAATGGGTTGTGTGAATTTTTGAGTTGCGAGTGGATTGTGAGAAACCACCCTCTTTTGTGGATTGCTAGCCCCAACTTGGGGGCGACTTGCTATTGATATTTGGAACATCAAGTCTATGGATGGGTGGAACGTCCATCCCAAGCAACTGGTTGCACAACCATTTTTAAAAGATGAGTGTTTTATCTTGTTTTTGTGTTGCATTATGAGTTTAATTGTTGTGCATTAACTATGTTTATGAAATTGATTTATATGTTGATGTAATGAATTATTAGTTGCATTCATGTGTTATTTCAACATGTTATAGATGCATCAGATAATGGTTGAAATTGTATGTCTTCCTGTAGCTGGTAAGCTATAAGATTAGTTAGCATAAAAATTTAATTTATGAGTATTTTTGCATGCAATGGACCTTGGTTGGGATGGGGGTCATTACATTATGGCATCAGAGCTTCTGGTTCAAACACCATGCTTGTATGGGCCAAGAACCAATGCAAATTTGGGCAAATTCAGTGTTACAGGTTTTGTTTTGTGATGAATTTGGGGGAAAAGGGAGGAAATTAGAGTGAAATCCCCACATTTGTGAGCCAATTCAAGTGTAAATGCCTCATAACTGTTGAGAGATGATACGGGGCATCAATTTGCAGAGTTGTAGAGCCAAATTCGACTTGGAAGGTCAAAATTCACATTCTAACGACACCCGAAGGAGCTGGGAGAATTCAATGATTCAACAACCGAGATCGTGTTTGATTTTGAGATCAACAACCTAGATTCATTGTAAATAGATTTAAAAATTTATAAAATTTCCAAAGTTTGGCAAGTCTCGAAAATCGATGGTCAAGATTCATTTTTGGTGGTTGGGGAAATGAATCAGATCGACAGTTGAGATTCATCGGCAGAGTTGGGTAAAGTTTAGCGAATCAATGGTCAAGATCATCTTAAATGGGAGATTGACGACCCAGATTCATCAGGGATTTGGTCGAAAATTTCTAAGTATTTGGATCTACTACCTAAAAAGACTTAATTGATGGTCGATGGTCGGATTAACGAGATTTGCAAAGAGTTTTAGTTTTCCAACAAAAATCATCGATGGTCGATGATCGGGGATCGAAAAAAATTGGAAAAATGTTTCATGCATCCAAAGGAAATCGATGATTGTCAATGGTCGATGATAGGTGATCAATAGAATTAGCGAGATGTTCAGTTCATCTAAGAGAAGTTTTTGATTGTCGGTGAAGGAAAGAGGAGGGTGACGTGTCTTTCCATGTCAACGTCCACACATCATGTCATGCCATGTCATATCATGCCAAGTCATCATCTATGTGCCATGCCACACCATCAAAGAGAAACGGTCAATAACCGATGATCGAGGTTTGGAAAATTTTGTAAGCAAGAAGTTGTCAAGGAAATTCATCTATGGTTGATTGTCGAGGATCGAGGTTCAACAAGATTTGTGGGAAAAAAATTGATTGGCTAAGAGAAATGTTCGATGGCAACGACCGATGATCGGAGTTCGGGGAAATCAATGACCAAATTTGGTTTGCCAGAGAAATAGTCAATCGTCAATAGAGTTCAAATCAATGTCTGGGACTATAAAATATTATAACTCAGTTGTGGCACTTCAAACAATATTACCAACAATGTTTCTAATAAACAACACTCTAAAATAGACCTAAATACTTTTAAAACACAAACTCCTTCTAAAGTGAACATCGCAATACTAGATTACTCATACCAAAAGAAATGAAAAAATTGAAACCTTTAGATAGAGAAATATGTTCAACTAATCATTCATGCCTCCCCAAGAACCTTAGAAACAAACACCACTTGCATTTCTCACAAAAGAACAAAAATTAAAAGTGGTGATAAAATATCACTCAAAAGAACTTTACAGTAATGCATCATTCCCAATCAACGAACATAGAGAAGAAGCATGCAAAAATTGTGCTTAATGGACTCGAGACATAGTGGTAAAATCCATGTTTGTCTTCTAATAGTCCTTCAAGGAGCTCCAAAAATAACAACAAGATCCACTTACATAGTCATTTAAAATATTTGACAAATTTGTTTTCTTAGAGGGAATATAATAACATATTTTGATTCTAAATAAATTGACTATGAAATTGTTGTCGCCTAAAATGTTTGAGAATTTTGTTCGCTTAAAGCAATTCAAGAAATACCCACTTGCATTAAATAATTAATTGCAAATTTTAAAATTAATTGCCTCTGAGAGAGAAATATTGTGCTCCCTTTGACTAGATGTGATTGAAGGTACCCTAAAGAAGAAAATGGGAGAATACCAGGTCATATCTCTATACTCCTGATTGGGCCATCAATGAAGCTAGTATTGTATCATATTTGTAATCAAATTGAAAATGGGGAGAAATAGAAAACAAGAAAAGCTCTCACAAAACTTGGGAGGCATGAAATTCTAGAAGAACCCTTCTTTCGTCCTTAACTCTTGGTTGAATAACACTTATTTCTTTCTCCTAGCTATTAATATTTAGTGGAATCACCCCAACAATAATTTATAGGTCTCCTTTATTTAATTTTGAGATGTATTTTCCTCTCGTGAAACAATCTCCTCCCAACCATTTTTCGACTTCATAAGTTCCCCTTTGTCAAAAATCTTTTATATATTTGTTCACTTTAGGAGGGGGAACTTTACCCTCTAAAAAGTTTGCATATAATAGATTTTTCATCAAATCCATTTGTTGCTACATGCCAAAATAAAAGTAACTGCTATATTTTTATTTTCTTAGCATGAACATGAATGTCATCATTTTCTTGGTGTGAATATGCATGTTGTAGCTAAAGCAACCACATTCATGACATTCCTCTCATGAATACCTTTCTAAATAGTCTTAGTATTCTCAATTTGGCCACCCATATCCCTAGTTATGACCTCGTGAAGTTGGGTCTACCATTCACATCAACTCATTCCAACCACACAAACCTGATCGTTAATTTACTTTATGGAGAAAAAACCTTAAGTTTTCAGCCTATAAATCATTGACAAGTTATTCTACGTGTCTCTAGTTTTCCAATGAGTAGTCATGTGTACAATTTGAACACCCGTAGTGCAAGATACGACCTTTCAAAGTTGGAGACTCAACCACCAACAATCTCTTGTATGTTAATCCCGACCCTTGGATCCTAGACATGAATTATTTTTCCCACGTGTAATTGGTGAGGGAATATTTGAACTATTTATAAACCAGAGCATTCTCTTATAATAATTTTGTGTTGAGTTAAAGTAGTAGTGGAGCTACTCTCTCATAGTTTTAATGCATAACTTTTTTTCACCCAATGTTCGTACCTCTATTTGCCATGTTACCATCTTGTCACTTTCCAAGTCACCTTCTAATAGAGGATTTTGTTCACCCATTGATCATACATATATGCACCTACCACCTAGTCACATGCCAAGTCACCCTATAATAGATACCTATATGTGCCATGTTACCACCTAGTCACATATCAATTCACAATATGATAAAGAGCTTTATTTGCCATGTAACCACCTAGTCACATGCCAAGTCACCGTACGACAGAGGAAGAAGAAGGGAAAGGTATTTATGTTCCATGTTACCACCTAGTGAGGAAAAGGGGAAAGGTAGAAAAGGTGGAGGAAGAAGAAGGCAAAGAAAAGGTGGAGGAAGAAGAAGGAAAAGAAAAGGTGGAGGAAGAAGAAGGAAAAGAAAAGGTGGAGAATGTTAAGGGCTCTATGTGCCATGTTACCCACCTAGTCATGTGCCAAGTTACCCTATGACAGAGGAAGGAGGAAAAGGGGGAAGGTAGAAATGGTGGAAGAGGAAGAAGGTAGGGAAAATGTGGAGAATGTTAAGGGCTCTATGTGCCATGTTACCACCTAGCCACGTGACATGTCACCCTATGACAAAGAAAGGAGTGAAAGGGGTGAAGTAGAAAAGGTGGAGGATGAAGAAGGTAGGGAAAAGGTGGAGAATGTTAAGGGATTTGTGTGCCATGTTACCACCTGGTCATGAGCCAAATCACCTGATGATAGAGGAAGGTGGAAAAGGGTGAAGGTAGAAAAGACAGAGGAAGAAGAAGGCAAGGAAAAAGCGGAGAATGCTAGGGGCTCTATGTGCCATGTTACCACCCAGTCATGTGGAAAGTCACCCTATGATAGAGGAAGGTAGAAAAGGTGGAGGAAGAAGAAGGCAAAGGGGAAGGTAGAAACTCTATTGACCTCTTTCCATTTTCATATATTATATGTATTCCTTCAAGAGTTCCAACATCTGAAGATGCTATGATCTCTTCATCAACCAAGCTCAAATCATTGCTAATGTTATCCCTAAATCGAGCATATGAGAGTATGATAATTTCTTCAATTTTTTAATCACCATTTGAAACCGAGAATTTCAACCATTAAAAATGATCAGGGGATCAAATTTTGCTCAAAAAATCAAAGTGCTCGGAATCACTTCAAACCGGATGAGAGCGTAGGCCTCGTCGTTGTGAACCCAACGCAACTCATTTCATCTCAAACGAACATCGGGAGCGAGAGATATTGCAATCTGTTCGTCAAGTCAAGCAAGCAAAAAAAATGATGTTGACTGTACAGACCGTACAATGACGTGGCAGGGTCGTACAGACCATACAATGACGTGGCAAAGTTTGGTTGACAGTTGAGGTCGAATGATGTTTTGACAGGTGTCAGCTTAAGGTTGGTGGTTTGATGCCACGTGGCCCAATCAAGGGCTGCCACGTGGCACCTTTATATTGGTTGTTGTAATCAAAATATTTTGGAGTCCGTGGGGTTCGACCCCTGGACCTCCTCCACCATGTAAAGCCTTCACAACATTCGCCCGACTGTTACACTTCCACCTGTTCCTTGTTATATATGTCTGTATTATTGTTTTTAAATTCACATATGTTGCATATATGGGCGGGGTCGGGCCGGGGCTTAGCCCCAGCCCGTGGTCGTTTGAATTGTATATATGACCGTGCTATATATATTATAGCCGACAGATTGTGTGCGCGCAGGATTTTTTTAAACCTAGCCAGTGGTTTTTTGGAATGCGCCATGTGCCCACGCTCGGAGCGCGGAGAAGTTAATACAGTTGGAGTGGTTCAACCGTTAACCACTTTTTGCCAATGCGCACAGTCACATGACCCTCATACGCCCAAGTGCTAGGCGGTTAGGGGCTGGCGCGCCCTTAACCGTCCTACGATTTGCACCGTTGGCGCAGTTGCGCCCGGTGCTGGGTTTTCACGCTATTTATTGCGTGTGTGCCAGGTTCATTCAAGAAGGGTGCATTTTGTAGATGTAGAGACAACAAGCTTGAAGGGGGAGACTTCCAGGAGGCCTAACTTCTTCGTTTTTTGACCGATTGAGGTGCCGAAAGAGCCCAGACAGGGGTTTTGGGATGTTCTGAAGCCATTGGAGCAGTCAGTTTGTTAGTTTGAGCATTGTAAGACATGTTTTTGAGCACTTTTGAGCAATTAATAATAATGATCCATTGGAAGCTGGACCAGGAGATGTAGCCCGGGAGAGGGGTGAACTCCTTTATCAATTGTTGTGTTTATGTGCTTATGTTCATTGATTATGTTGTTGTCTATGTGTATTTTGCATGAGTAATCTCTTAATCTATGTGTTGCAAACTGATCCATTTGCTTTAAACGCATAACATTTACATTGCAATAATTTTAAGTATTTCAAGTCTTCTTCATTTTTAGATCAAGTTGGTATCAGAGCACTGGTTTTTAAAGACTTGATTGTTTGCAAGTTTTGTTTCTGATGCTCACAAGGTTGAAACTCACAAGAGGAGAAGGTCAACTTGTGGAGCCAAGTTCTCATCCGACAAGGAGGAAGCATATACCATCACTGCAAGTTTCAGGGAGGCATTCACCAAGCATGGCTCATGCAGAAAGTCATGAACGTGTTCCTGCAGAAAATGAAGATCTCAGATAGGTTGTCATGGAGTTGAGAGATATGATGAAGATCTTGATGGAAAGGAACATATTGTCGCAAGGTGAAGGCTCCAACCCTTCAATGCATAAGGGAGGCACTGGTGACAAAACTCCAGAAGGAAATGGAGGGAATGGTGCTTCTCCACCACCCTCTCCTCCATCATCATCTTCTTCTTCTTCTTCTACTAGTTCAAGACCTCTTCTGAATTTTCCAAAGGGGCATGGTAAAACTCCTTCGCAAATTCCTTCATTAAATCTTGATATAAAATTTGAATTGCCAATATACAATGGAGAAGTTAATGCTGAAAAGTTAGATAATTGGATACATCAAATTGAAGTATATTGTAGAATAAAAAAAATTCAATATGATGAAACCAAAATACAGCTTGCTTCATTAAGATTGGATAGTGCAACACTTATTTGGTGGGAATCCAAGACTCAGGAGGATATGAAAAAGCATGGTAAAATTTTGCTTTCTTAGAATGATTTCATTATCGCAATTAAAAAACAATTTTATCCATTGGCATATAAACAAAAGGCAACTATGGAATGGCAGAATTTTAGACAAGCTAAAGGACAGAGTGTGCAAAGCTTTACTCAAGAATTTAGGAGAAGAGCTTTGTTTTTGGGAGTAGATTTGTCTTCTCAGGAAACTTTGCTCAAATATATTGGAGCTTTACATAGTTATTTGAGACATACTATACTCATGTTTAATCCTTTGAATCTAGATGAAGTTTGTGTACAAGCTACTCATTTGGAAGCAAGA
>WSFP011415783.1:0-23769 GCA_009831015.1 Picea engelmannii
ATGATAAGATTTATTACCAATCATAGCATGGCCCACTACATTTTTCACAGTCACTCCAAGTTGGAGTTACTAAAGATTGCAAAGACCAGATTTGCTAGTTATTATCTCACCTTCAGGCGCCTATTGAAGGTAAGAGAGGCATTGGCTAGTATGGCCTTGAGTGATTCATGGCAGGATCTAAAAGACAGGGCTACATTCGTATCTGAGAGAAGTGACTTTCAAGAGGTGGAGGACACAGTTCTTGATGGCCATTTTTGGCAACAGGTTCGGTATATTCTGCAGTTCACCAAACCCATTTACATTATGATTCGGTTGGCAGATACAAATCGATCGGTGATTGGAGAGGTGTATGAGCAGATGGACAGCATGCCAGGCCAAATAAAAGACATTGCTTGGCTGAAGGATGCGATCTTGTATGATCATATCCATAAACTTGTGGTCAGAAGGTGGGATAATTTGAATGTTCCACTCCATGCCCTGGAATATGTCCTTACCCCAAAATATTATTCTTCATTTTGGTTGGCCCAACCAGCACCTAGGGGTGGGAAAGGAGAAAACCACACACAGATCCAGAGGTGCAAAATGGATATATTGCTTGCATTGGACAAGCTGGTACCTGATGAAGAGGAGTGTGCTCAAGTACGAAGCGAATTGAGAAAATACATCAGTGACCATGGAGTCTTTAGCAACTTGCATGCAACCAAAGATCGAGACAGGTTGGGTGCTATCGAATGGTGGAACATGTATGGCTCCCCTGCCAAAACTTTGAATAAATTGGTGGTGAAGGTGCTTTCTCAGGTCATTAACACCTCTTCTATAGAGAGGTGTTGGAGCACCTATAGCTTCATCCACAGTGCAAAGAGAAACAACTTGAATGCAGACCGAGCAGAAAGCTTGGTTTATGTGCATTACAACTTGAGGTTGTTGTCGCATTACTGTGATGCAGAGGGGAATGCTTTTTGTAAAAGAGATATGACTTGCGATAACAACCCTGAGGAGACTAATTTAGAGGATGGAACCATTGTTTTAGAGCGCTTGGAAGAGGATCTTTTGAGTGATCATGATGGCGATCATATTCCTAGAGGAGACATGCCACCCCCATCCACTACAAGGGTTCTAGATTCATCAGTTTTACCTTTATCTGCATAGCATCCATTGTCACATGGGGGCCATCCAGTTGTTGGTCGTGTTCCACAATCACTTCCACCTGTTCCTGCTCTTCTTCAAAGATCATGGGAGAAGAAACTAGAAGTTTCTTGTGGCAAGAGGAAAACTTAGAGCATAGTACTTAGTACTTGCTAAGTTGCTACTATATACTAGATCTCTTTTTTTGCTAAGTTGCCTCCTCCTGGGCACATGATAGGAATACTCCAATTCCCCCAATCATCAGAATATCATCCTGATCTTCCTCCTCTTCTGTCAGCTGCACCTGCTGATATAAATTCATCTCTGAATTTATGAGACCCTCAAACAGTCTCATCTGCTCTGTCAGCTTCTCGGGCTGATCCAAATTCACCTGCTCACCCCTGCCCACCTGGTAATATGGGATGTCTTTGCTGCCTTCCTGGCAGACTATGAGATCAACCGATCCCATCTTCATCAGCACTCCTTGCTGAACCGAACTCACCTCCGAGTCCATGAGACTTTCAGCTAGTCCCGCATTCTCATCTCTGCCCACCTGGCAATCCGAGATGCTTCCGCTGCCCTCCTGGCAGTCTTCGAGATCCTGCAGCGACCTCTTATCATTGCCCAGCTGGCAATGTGAAATTCCCTGGCTGTCCTCCTGACAGTCCGTGAGACCTTGTAGTGATCTCAACTCTGTTCCCTTGCCCACCTGGCAATCTGGAAACCTTCTACTGTCCTCCTGGCAGTGCTTGAGATCATCAGTTGATCCCAATTCATTTTCCAAATCATTGAGACTTTTCCCAGTCTCTGGTTCGCATACCTGAACCATCTTCTTATCCTGTCGCAGCTTCAATTCGAGACTCGCTATTTCTCTCTTTATATCAGCGAGCTCTTCATCTATATCTTCTTGGCTCCATAGCTCTTTTCTCCCAGCATACCTACGGCCCTCAGTAGCCATGTTGCTGCCTCTGTTTGCCCTCCTAGCAAACCTGCTGCTGTCACTCCGCACTAAGAGTTCTACCAACTTCATCCTCCTACAGTTTCCCTGACTGTCTTCTCGACTGCTGCCTTCCTGCAAACAATCCTTATAGAGTCCTCAGCAACTCTATCTTCTTTCACCTGAAATATACAGATGAATTTCCTGCTCTGATACCACTTGACGTGTGTATTAGAGTGCTTTCCTCCTCTTCCTACCTCTTCCTGCCTGAAATATACAAGCAAGATTCAAGCTCTGATACCACTTGACGTGTATCAGAGTACTCTCTTATCCCATGCTTCTCTTGCCTGAAATATACAGACAAGAACTAGCTCTAATACCACTTTGACGCAGTTAGGTGTCGAAGAGACGCATACCCCGCAGGGTCTCTGCACGCACCTCCCGCTCTCAGGAGCGATCAATTTCTCCCTTCTGCTGAGCCGAAGCGGCTCCTTGGATTCCCTCGGGAATCACTGTGAAAATCTGACCCAGTCCACAGGTCCTTTCTTTCCTCCACACGGCCTTCTGCACTTTACCATGGTTGTCCCCGACTCAGTTTCGCGGCTCGGGGTTTCGTCCCTCCCGATGTCAAGGATTCCAGCACTCTCGAATTCCCGATCACCGATGAGCTCTCTGCCCGGCCTTAGCCCCTCCTGGCTATGCCCTCTAGTCCATATGTCCACTCTCCATAAGACCGCAGCCTTATATCCTCCTATCGGGGTTTTGGTTTTCAATTTCCCAATGCTTTCCAATCCCCGTTAGCCCTCCAGGCTAAGCTCCTGGTTCACGTGACCCCTAGCTCACAAGACCGCAGCCTTGTCCCCCATCGGGGTTTCGGACCTTTCAATGCCAAAATGCAAACGTCCTCAGGATTCGCGATCCTCCGATTCCCGACGCGCTTTTACTTCAGCTAGCCCTCCTAGCTCAGCCCCTAACCAATGTGACCACTATCCCCATGACCTTAGTATTATATTCCCGTCGGGGTTTCGGGGTTTCCAATGCCAAAATGCATTGGCTCATGGGATTACCGATCCTCAAATCCCGATAGGCTGACAGCTGGCTCCCCCCAGTGGCTCCTTCTTTCCTTTCCGTCGTGCTGACAGTTGGCTTCCACTCATCGGGGTTTCGGCCTTTGCAGTTCCAAAATGTGCAAACACTTTGTCACCAGGATCCCCGATATCCCGATGACCCAAACGCCGATCAACAACTTCCTGTCGGTACTTTTCCTGATGGCTTCGATCTCCTCCACGCGTCCCTTCCAGATGGACGGTCCCGATTTCTCCGGGATTTCGAGACTTTCGATGTCCCAACTCCTTCGACCTCAGGAACTCCGATTTCCTGATGCCGAATATCCCGACGATCGCTCGATCTCCGCCACATGTCTCCGCTAACGGACGGACCAGATCTTCCCAGCGTTTCGAGACTTGAGGTGTCTCGATTTTCTTGCCCTCAAGAATCCCGATTTCCCGATGGCTGCTATCCCAATGGCTGCGCCCTCATGCAACTCCTGTCCAATCCGACGGCTGACGGGTATCTGCTCCAGATCTGACGGCTCAGATCCTTTCTCCTGCGCGCCTACTCCAGAGGTTAAACTCTGCGCGCCTTCTCCCGATCCAACGGCTGACAGGTATCTATGAGAACATCCAACGGTCCACAATCTCCTGGGCTTGCACCTTGGAAACCCAGTCGTAACCTCCTCGCTTCTCACCGAATCTGACGGCTAACGGGATTTTCTCCCAGATCTGACGGTGCAGATCGTTTCTTCCCGTGTGCTCCCTCTGATGCTCTGCACACTTCTTCCCGCACTTGGAAGAATTCCAAGTCTTCCAAAGGCCTCAACCTTTGCTTCTTTTCTCCTCTGCGAACTCCTCGACTCTGAGCTTCGCCAACGCATGTAAAAGCGTTGTTCCTCCTGAGCTTCTGCAAACACTCAGACCCCTAAGGGATTTTGTCCTTTCTTTTCCTCCCACGAACGGAGAATATAATGCCTTCCTGGCTTCCTGCTCAAGCAACCTCTTGCTAAGTCTTTTTGGGTGTTCAGCAATCCAGTGAAGATCCCTCAGTGGATTCTTCCTCTAACTTCCAGAACTCAGAGAGTTCTTTTCTCTTCTGTGCCTGCCTGCACACTGACTCGATGCCCTCCTGGCAGAGTTACCCTTTCACAGAACGTTCAGCAGTTCTGTCTTCTTCTCCTGTGCACCTATGCACTCGCTCGATGCCCACCTAGTAGAGCTCTCACAGAATCCTCAGTGATTCTGTTTCCTCTGAACTCACAACATAGTTCTTCTTCTGTGTACTCCTTGCACCTGCTCAATGCCCACCTGGCAAAGCTCCACAGAATCCTCAATGATTCTGTTTTCTTCCTTCTGAACTCACAACAGAGCTCCTTCCTCAATGCACCACTGTGCACACACTCAATGCCCACTTGGCAGAGCTCTACAGAATTCACGGCAGAATTCTGTCTGCAACCGTGTCTCTCCCACATAGCCTTGCCTCCTGAGGTGTTCAGCAACCTCAAAGGTCTTCCTCCTGAGTTGTTAATTTCAGCTCTTGTGCCTTAGCACGCCTTTGTCTGAACCCCGCAGTGTTCAGAAGTGCATCCTCTGTGCACGGCTCTCAAAACCCGCAGCGTTCTGTCACACCCTCCTGGTGTGAAGCCTCAAAGACCTTCAACCCTGAAATCAAACACACTCCCTGTAAATGCCTAACATACATCTACAGCATATAATAGAACACACACAGGCATTTACATAACACAGAATCAATGCAGGAAAAACTGCTTCTGTTTATATTAAATAAAATGCCTCTTTACAAAGGTGTTCCTGAGCTCGGCCTGTAACAAGGTCTCGGCTCTTCTCACCTCAATCCTCACTCTCATCTAACTTCTCATCTCACTCCTCATCTAACTTCACTCTTCACTAACTCAAAATGAGATCTAGAAATCTCTTTTACCTGAGGGGCTCATCGAGCGCTTCCCTCCAGGTCTACCTACTTTATTCAATTACAATAAATGGTTGTCTAGTCCAGCATCTGGATCTAGATCTCAGCCAATCTAGCATTAAAGCTGATCTACCTAACGCCTGCACAAAGGCACGTCTTCTATGGCTCACCAGCCTAGACATTAAAGTTACATTGAATTCAGATTTAAATGAGGTTGCGCCTCTTCTTAACGTGCGATTTGAATTCGCTGGCATGGCTGGTTGGCTGGCTAGCTGACGTGGAGAGATGCTCCTGCATCACTTTCTTCTTTCTTCCTTTTCTCTCCTCTCTTCTTCTTTTTATTTATTTTATTTTATTTACAGGCCCACCTACACCCATCCACCTACCTAGCACCTTGTCTGACCATGGATGGGATAGGGGTCCCACCTCTTCTACCAAACTTCCACCTGGCGCTCATCCATAGGCTACAGGGATGGGCAGGTCCCATCCCGCACCCTTTTTCCTCGAGCGTGTGCAACTTGCTCGTTCCTCTGATCGAATGGAGAAGATCAAAGGAATATCAACGGTCCACAATGATTTCGGAGGTTCAAGTTGCAAAATATTTATTGGCGCACCCACCTTCGATACCACCATACCACTGAGGGGACACATGGCAACTCCACGAGCATTTCAAGGGATTAAAAAAAATTCTAAAACTGCTTTTTAAACCTCCAATACCACTTATGGTATTGGAGTTCACCACCTCGCTCACATGGCATCCATGTCACCTGTCGGGCCAGCCACTGCACACTGCAGTCCTCCAACCTCACCATCGTGGCCTGCCACTATGGCAATCCATGTCACCATTGACGTCATTGTACTGAAAATCCCCAAGTTTTCCAAAATTTCCCAAATTTTTCAAAAATGCATAAATTCGAAATTTCTTCCCCGAACACCATGGAAGCTCTGTAATTAGCTTCTAGTGGCCAATTTCATCCCTTTGCATGTCAATTTGATACCTACCTCAGCAATTCCACATGCTTAAGTCGAATTCTCAATGAATTTCACTGTAGAAATTGGGGCTTTTGCTCAATTTTTCCTAATTTCACCATGGACTGCTTTGCAAATTCCGAAATTCGATCGGTTCCAAGCTTGAATGTACTCAATTAGTGGGGATTTTAACCCCTGAGCCCAATTTCCTCAAATTTTCCAGGAAATTTCCCAAACTACCGCTTAGGAAATTTGTCAAACAATTTGCAGACATCCTCTGAACTATTCCACTGCAATTTCCACTTCAACCTGTTGTCTCTGGCCCATGCAGGCTCGGTATTGAACCTGTGGCTCTGATACCACATTGTAACACACCCCAAACTTAGTTCTAGGTGTATGTCACTAAAAACCCGACTTATGTCAAATAACGAATTTTTGAATTTTCTTCAATTCAACCTCTTAATTCCCTGATACCAATAATTTAACCAGCCAACCTTCCTGAAGGCTCGTACCTAGACCCCTGTCCAGGCCTCTGATTCCAACAGAATTGTCATGCCCTACATATGAACACTCATGCAGTACTAACAGCATACAACTCTATGCATAATAATGTACAATTACAGTATATCAAAATTAAACATAACACACACAATAATCAGCATGTAAACACACATAAAAGAACACTTATCTTTTATTGAAAATCAACAACTAGCTGCAAACCTCAGACATTCCTACCAGCCATAGACTTTGTTGTTCATTCACTATCAACAACAAGTCACCCCAAGCTGGGGATATGACTCCACCAAGACAAAGGCTACCTAAGCCAAACTAAGGCCCAATAGCACACATGTAATGTCCCCATAAAATTGATGACTCATTAGCCTATACGACTCACGTAAGCTATAGTCAACAAAGAAAAAGGGAGTCAAGGTATCAAACCCTAAAGAGATATTAAATAAAATAAACAATTATATTTTATTGAAGGGGAATTAGGTGAGGGTTTGATTTGGTCAAAAGAAGAAAAATCTAGAAGAACCGGAAGAAGAATAAATAGAAGGGTAGCCTACCCCTTTGGCATTATGATTTGATATGTTATTGAGTGCTCTTGTAGCTAGCGTTTTCGTTAGGGTTTTGGGAAAAACCCTTCCATTGCAGGTTTAGTTTTGGTGGTGTAATACCCACCCTAGCTAGACAAAGAGAGGGATTCATCTGGAGACTTTTTTGGGTTCGTTGTGGCATTTCCAGAAGATCTTGAAGTATACCAGTGGGCACAAGACACTTCATTAGCAAGATCCAGGAGGAGACAATCAGCAATTTCGCCAGTGTGAAGAGGGCTTCGCACAGTGGTCTTCGAAGGCATACCCGCGGGTTGTATGAGGGTCGTCCCACGAGTCACCCAGCAAACATCCCACGAGTACCCCTGTAGGTTGGGGTTTTGCAGCAGATCAGGCCCTGGAAGTTTGTGCTGAAGTTCAGAGGGTCACCTACAGTGCAGACGTCACTGGAGCAGAGCAGTAGAAGGCTTGGAGAGCCTTGGCTTCATTGATTGGCATCATACCAGGTTTCTTGTGTGGTTCTATAGAATGTGTAGTTGCCTAGTAGCCAATAGTTTGTGTCCTTAGTAGTGTTCTGCAACTGTTGTTACAGCCATTAGAGATCTTTTTATTGTTGTTTCCATCCATAATAAGATGTCATATTATTCTGCTCCATTTATGTGTAATGAGTGTTTGTTATATGTTTGATAGTACTCCTCATTGAGCAAAAGAAGTTGACTACACATTCATATAAGGAGAAATTATAAATTTTGATTTGAATATATATATATATATATATATATATATATATATATATATATATATATATATATATATATATAAATTTCCTCCAAGCTTAGTGGGAACATTACAACACAACACAAGGCAAGGCCAATGGCACCAACTCTAGCAACAATTCCACCTCACAGCCTCTCATTCCCCACAGCCTGTCCCACCCCATGAAGTGTACCCCTTCATTGCTCCACAATCCTTCATTTGTAGCCCTTCCCTTCTAGGGCTTCAGCAACAGGTCGGCCAAGAAGTCTCAAAGCTCTATGGCACTTGGAACACAAGGTTGCTCTTAAAGAGTTACGGGCACCCACTAGGCCAACACACAAGGAAACCTATTCCCAACGATTATCTCACTAAAGGAGAATGCTCCACAAGCCTGACAACCTGCTTCTTCAAACCCAACCACTAAGGATTTACAAGGTTACAATGCTACATTGGCTTCCTTGCTCACCCTTTCCAAGCAATGGTACCAATCATGGAATGGAAGAATGGAATGATTGAGAATTAAACTAAATTCCCCCTTTAAATATGCATGTGCCCTTTTTGACACATGGCACTCAAAGAACTACTTTGTCCTCCACTTGGTAATTTGTTCTCACACTTAGAAACTTAGGATAAAAATCATAACCTAAGACTTGGAACTTAGGAATATATTATTATATTCCTTCGGCTTAATCCCCCTTGACTTAGCCCCTTTTCTTTGTTAGCCTATGGCTTACCTTAACCAATCACTAAGTCTAATTGTCACATATATTTGTATTATTCATTTAGAATATTAGTAATATATCCTCAAGTGATGACTAATGAATTAGTTAAGATTGCCTAGCCTAGTCATCATGCATGATTTTAGGATCTAGAGCAAATCTCTCTATGAGGTGGCATCACCCATTGTACTATAAATATGTACCCATGGTATGAATACATAAAATTGTTGGCTAGTGAGCCTTTTTCCGTCATCTTATTGTTCATGTCTATATTTTATCAATTGGTATCATAGCTTTTATGATCTTAAGGGCCTAATAGCTTCTCCATGGTGAAAAGAGGATGAAAATAACAGAGCCTCAAGATCAGAGGCCGAACTTGTAGATTGATGAGTGCCACCATCTGTCGGATTGAAGATCTTTGTTGCAGTGAGGATTGGAGAACGTTACAGCCCACACGCAATCAATTGGTGCCCACACACCTTCAGACAAAATTATGAAGAGTGATGGACCAGTATGGAGGAATGATGCAGCACATTTTCCAAAGTTAAAGACAGCGATCCGGTACCTACAGTGATCAGTTCCAGAGATAAGTTTGCAACTGTGTCGGCGACCTTTAAAAACAGTCGTCAGATCTACATTTATATGTTTTCAATTTGTAAGTAAACCCTACATATTTGCTTGGTTTGCAGATGAGAATAGACCCCTGATCTGGTGATCGACCTGGTATTTTCTCGTGCTCTGGTGTTATCACGATGATAGAGTTCAAGATTGGTCCATCTCAATCCTTGTATTTAGATCATAATTCGATTATTTTATTTGGATCTTGGTAAACACCACGCATTGCAATCTTTAAGTTCCACCGTCGCAGACATTTTTTTTAAGTAGCTGGATCGTGGAGGTGTGCTGGCGTTAACTTAGCAAAGAGGAAGTGTCGAGGCGACCACAGATCTATGCTTTTTATAGTCTGCTACAACAGTTATATCAAGAGATCTGACCCATAAGAGTCCATGCATTTCTCCTTATGGTTGTCACTTCAAACACGTCATACAAAAGGCTGGACACATTCTAACATTCAGAGCTAATACTATCTTAAGGGCCTGATGTCTCCATAGGAGGTGAATTTTGAGTTGAGTTCGGATGATGATGCCCATGCAGTGATGACAATTGTCCAAGTGAGGAATAGTCCATGCGACTCAAGTTTTATCTTCAGGTAAGACTCGAAAATAGCACAATGCTTCAGTGGAATTCTTCAGATCTGCTTTACTGTAGTATTTTTGAGAACTAGATCTGTTAGATGTTGTATATCTGATTTGTTTGAGACGGGTGACCAAGTTTAAAGGCCAGTCATGAGATCCGCAATGTGGAGGAAACACGTTTGGTGCAGCGATAGGTCAATGATAAAGTAAGAAAATATTTGAGTCTTGATGGGTGAATCTGATGAGCATGAATGAATGCAGAACGTTGAAAAGAATCCATTTCTTTCTGATGAATTTCCTGTGGATCGAACCCTATATCGATTGTTGATTGCTACAGCGGTCCCAATTCTATAGATCATTTTTTTAACCTGCAAATTCGCCTTGCCACTAGAAGTAAATCAGATCTACAAAATCACATGCAGATCGCATCAGCAATCTACCCACAATGAATTACTCGCAGCAATCTACCCACACAGATCTGGTACATTAATGGATCTATTGTTGTAGCCAAAATATTCCATTTTGTTTGCATTTGGATAGACTGATGTTTTAGATCTGCAAAATTTGTATTTTTATTGGCAAATGACGATTCTATGTAATTCGAGATCCTGCTAAGATGATCTCCCACAAAGTAGCATGATTAAACACCCAGTAGTTTGCAAGCATTTTTATATGCCAGGGAACAATTTCGATCTAAAGGTATGGTCGAGAAGAGGCATGCATGAGACCTCTTGTGTCTAAAGCAAAGGAGGTTTTGCATCAGATCTGTGATAGGATAGCAAAAGAATGCCCACAGAGACCGAAAACAGATCGTGGATCTTTACACTCAACAAATCCGATATAATATGTCAAGTGCAGTTGATTCAATCCCACACATCCCTAAATTGACTTCAACAATTGCATCTTCCCATGATTTAGATCTTCCAAACAGACCATGGATATCCCTGTACTTTTGAATTTGCTATTGAAAATTTTTCCAGAGATTGAAACATTTTATTATGAGTATTATTGTACTAAAATTTGGAATTAAAAGAACGGTTGCAGCGATCCAGATACTCCATATCTGTCAGATTTTATCTCTGCTCTTCTTCACACTCGACAATGTTCTATGGTGCCTCCACGTAGGACTGGACTGCATCTGATTTTATGTAGTATTGCATCAACACGTGCATATATCATGACTATGCATGGTTGTTACATGAATTCCCATCTCTAGGCTTCCTCTGCCTCCTGCTACTACTGGTACCAGATGAATGAATAGAGAAAGGAGCATCTCTTGTAGAACGATTTGCAGCAGTAATTTGAATTTAGAAAAGGATTGTGATCTGAATCCGGTGATGCAATTACACTGCAACAAAGAAACATTGAATCTCTCAAGCGACCAGTTCAAACATCTTAGATGGAACCCTAAATTTCGTGCGGCAGCCTTACTCAATGCAAAATGGTATGAAGACAAGACTGTCTCAGAGGTGAAGAGGAAAGTTGCACAGGTTGCATGCACTGGTTATTGACAAATTACATGCTTCCACATTCTCCTCGGCATAGTCTGCTTGCATTTCTAGCAAACATGACCCCCACACTATCTCATGTTCTTTATCAATGAAAATGGAGATCTGTGATGGTTCAAACGATGGTGATGATATGGTTCTCTTGTAAATCCACTAAGATCAATCTTATTKGTYCTCATTTGTMATCTTCAGGGCGTACCTTCTTTCACTTTTACAAATAGTTGCCTCAATTACCGCTACTTCCTTGGAAGTATAGAGTGCATCACTCACACTTAGATAGCAAGGAAAAGAAGTGCACATGCCAGCTGCAAAAGAAAAACAAGGTAATTTGATTCTTTTGTTTTGGATTGATTGACAAGTTTTCTATACAACATGGGCAAATAGGAAAACACTCTTCTCTTTGTGTTAAAAATAAAGTTGCAAAGGATTAAGAGAAGGTAAAGGTGTAGAATGTGGGCGATTTTGTGTTTTGCTTACCCGTGATATTTAATTAAGTCATAATGAAGACTTGAGAATTAGTCATGGATTCTTTAATGGCATAAATTTTAGTATTGAACTCTTGTAAAGGAGGACAAAAGAAGCTTGCTGTGCATTCCAGCTTAAATTTTGTAAACGAAAGGAGAAAAGAAGCGTGATATCAAACTTGTATCATAATAAAATCATATTTTATTTTGCTCTTGTGTCCTAGATCCGCTCAAAATTGAATATGGGGATCTTAGGTACACCTTGTGTAGTATGCGTTGGTGATCTTTCCATGGAGGCTTATACTGTTTATTATCTAGTTTTGACATAAACACAATTGCAATTTTAGCATTTACGCAATGCACACAAGCACATGCATAATGCTATTTAGGTACAATCAATCATAAGTAATCAAACAACTGCAACAATATCAAATTCTCAACAGCAATTCTTCATGAAATCATAACAGAAAATCAAGCTTGCAATCAAAGAAGAACTGGACATGACCTGGAATCAAAGCACCGTCAAATTTTAAGATCAATTCAATTTCTAAATCAACAATGATTATAACTTAATCATTTTGTAAGTTTACTTATTTTTTGAAATCAAGTGAAGTTGAAATTGTGATTTTTCCGGTGCATTTTCTGTTGAACCCGACACCCACAACTTGCTTGTGTCATTATATTCCTGATTCTATAGGTTTAGTGGTTAAAACTCAAATCATTGTAAACATCAAAGTTCGGGTGCATTTTCGTAGTATCCGACACCCACACCTTGTTGTAAGCGAATGCGAGTAAGCGAATTAAAGAATACAAGCAAGTGACTTCCTAGAAATCAATTCAAGTGAGTGATTCAAGTGAACGAGTTGCAAGTAAGCCTTCTTTTGTCGAGTCAAATTGTAATAAGAATCTACCTGCACAAGGAGACCTCATTTAATGTTTTGAAATGGCTCGAAGTCTCGAATTATTAGAGTTTTTGAACACTAATAAACACCATTGAAAACAACACGGTGATATTGAACAAAGCAACTCTTCAACCAGTGCTAACTTGTTTGCAAGTGACGGAAGCTAAAGTTAGACTTCTTCAAGATCAATCCCAGCTATTGAATAATGAGTTGATAGATCTCAAAAATCAACAGTCAGTGAAGTGTTATGAACTAGTTTTTGTTCATAACAATCCTCTCTACGATGATGATGATGATGTTTTTGATCAACATATAGTGAAGGAGCACCTCAAAAAGACAACTGCAGATGCAAACGAAGATGCAACTATTTTTTAACCTACATTTCAAGAGTTTTCTTTTGACTTCAATGAAGAAAATATTTCAATGATGCAGCAACATATAGTAAATCCACTTCCACAGATTTCAAAGCAACAGGTTTAGAATACTCTTTCCAAGCCCATCATCAGACCTTGGGAAGAAATTTGCTACAACAAGCATAGAACAGGACTTGGTATAACAAGGAAGTTACCTTTCATATTCCTGATTATTCTAGACCAATCCAGTTCCAAAGTGTTGGATAACTTCAAGAAGATTCACCTTCACCTGTTCCAGTTCAGCATCAAAATGCAAAATGCCAACATTGTAATCGAGTTGGTCACAAGGAGAATCAGTGTTTTGATCTCCATCCTTGCCAGTATTGTGGCAAGCATTACCATTCTTCAGACAGATGTTCAACACTGAAGAAACGTGCAAGATTGAAGATTCACTATGAGTGGACTGATCCTTGGAAGTGGTCATCAACAACCAAGCGATTATACAAGTCTTACCGTAGAATTAAATCTCGAGTAAAGACCAATCTTGCAACACGTAACATTTTTGTACTTCACATAAGTGGTCCCCTTATGGCGTAGCTTTCGAGCATGGCCATCACGGGATGAGATAACATGTGGTTTTTTCCGCATGCCCACTTCATGTTGTACACAAATGGAATAAGTATGATACTCTCTTAATCCTAGAAGAGGGAGTACAATGATGTAACTATTCTGCACCTTAAGGGGGGGAGTTCAAAAATCAAGTGATGATGGTTCATGAAACCACTTGTGGTCTCTAATTTCAGTTGACAAAAGGGGGAATTGATGAT
The DNA here is from genome assembly GCA_009831015.1 of Picea engelmannii. NCBI lineage: Eukaryota > Viridiplantae > Streptophyta > Pinopsida > Pinales > Pinaceae > Picea > Picea engelmannii. The sequence continues at coordinate 13,791 of WSFP011415783.1, forward strand.
GTAATTGAAGATGGTTGTCAGACCGAAAGTTTCAACAACAAATATGCCAAATGGGCATCAAATTTGTCAGATGGGCAGCTGCAGTCTGTAGATGGAAGACTTTGGCAAAATTATGATTCAATGACTTGCAATTGAATCATACACATTATACATTGGGATGTTATTGGACACCTAAAAGTGTCAAAATTGGTTAGTGGTCATCCAAAAAAACCATCAGATACATGGTATCAATTGGTCAGTGGTTATCCGAAACCACAAATTCAGAGAGCACTTTAGTGATACATTGATAGTAGAGTGGTGATACTACATGTTCACCAATTAGCAGAATACATCAGATTCTTCTAGCTCAAATACTTGGCAAAATGATCAAATTGTCAAGCAATCAGGGAATGTTCAGATATTGCAATTGTTCACTTCCATATCTTAGCTCTCTTCCAGTTCATTTCAAATGAACCATTCAACATCCAGATTGGAGGTTTTTCAGGCAGTTCTTCAATGAGGCTCAGCTCGGGAGTTTCAGTATGAAAACTCGGAAATGATACCAGTTTATGCTTCATTGTTGGTATTATTGATCGGACTTATGATTGAGGGGGGGAATGTTAGCCTATGGCTTACCTTAAGTAATTTTTTAGCTTATGGCTTACCTTAAGTAATTTGTCCCCCACTTGGTAATTTGTTCTCACACTTAGAAACTTAGGATAAAAATCATAACCTAAGACTTGGAACTTAGGAATATATTATTATATTCCTTTGGCTTCATCCCCCCTTGACTTAGCCCCTTTTCTCTATTAGCCTATGGCTTACCTTAACCAATCACTAAGTCTAATTGTCACCTATATTTGTATTATTCATTTAGAATATTAGTAATATATCCTCAAGTGATGACTAATGAGTTAGTTAAGATTGCCTAGCCTAGTCATCATGCATGATTTTAGGATCTAGAGCAAATCTCTCTATGAGGTAGCATCACCCATTGTACTATAAATATGTACCATTGGTATGAATACATAAAATTGTTGGTTAGTGAGCTTTTTTTGTCATCTTGTTGTTCATGTCTATATTTTATCATTCTCAAGTCCTAGCCCCCTTTCCCTCTCATGGAGTCCAAGCCCCCCATACTCTCTTGTCTGAATTGGTCTGCAGTAGTGATGTATTTTATTAATATATCCAAATGTGATTACAATTTACAATGCTAGGCTCACCAACCTTTTAGCATACAGGCTCTCCAGCCTAATATCACACAGGCACTCCGACCCAAACATATGTACATAGGAACTCCGGCCCAAAACATCATAGCTCACCAGCCTATAAAACATATGTACATTTACAACCTGGGGTATTACAAAGGCAGAAAATAGAGCCTAGTGGTGGAATAAACTGTGGAAGGTTAGAGCTTCAAAGAAAACAAAAATGTTTTGTGACTAACCATAATGGACAAAGTCTTAACACAAGGAAATATGCCAAAACGCACAAGGCAGGGACCTTGAATTTGCTACCTGTCTAGAGAAGATAGTGAAACTATTGATCACTTACTAATAAAGTGTCCATATGTGAAGCAACTGTGGATGGAAGTTGATCAGGTTAAAGCAATGAAGGAGGGTTGGGATTGAGCCTCCATGGAACAATGCTTAAGGCATTGGTCGTGTAAAAGGAACTGAAGGAATGGCAAGTTGTCTGCATCCTGACTTGCTGGGGGATTTGGTTAGCTGGAAATTCAATGATGTTTGAGGATAAAGGGATACCTTCTTTTCAAGTTGCTTATCAAACTAGAGAATTGACCTTGGCATATAAAATTCCAGTGGTTCAGAAACCTGATACGCAGCTACAAGAGTTATGATCATCAAGGAGCAAGCTTGACACTTTTTTGATGACCCAAGTCAAGACTCTCAGAACAAAAGCAGTGTTGGGTGTGCATTATTTCTATCTTGAAAAAATATAATTAAAATGAAGGCCTCCCATGGCAAGGGGTCAAACAATCACATCGAGCTAATGGCACTTAGGTTCTTGATTAAAGTAGCAATGGAAACATATGTTAGAGAAGATAATTTGAGATAATTTTATTAATGTCCAACAAATGACCACACAAGTAGGTCAGTGGGACTGAGGATTACAACAAGTATGAGTACAATGTGGGAGTGCAAACGCAACTCCTAGATAATGCTGAGAATAACATAAAGAAAGAAACCTAAAGTAGTGTAGCCTCAAAAATTTATAAAACCATGACAAAAGTACGGTGATCCAAAGTAATCCAAAATATAAGTAAGTCCAACCCAAAAGTCTGTCCAGAAAGAGAGAGAGAGAGCGAGAGAGAGGTCTAATGATGAGGCTGTCAAGGTCTCCCAAGTCTAATAACTGATCTGTCGGAGTCCTCAAGAACTATCTAGGTGTCTGACCGTATGATCCTAGGGGCGATGTAGGAGAGGGGTATACTCCTAGCATCCAAGGCCGAAAGAAAGAAACTCTGGATAGATCTCTGGCAGCTCATCTGAATCTGGGAGGTGTTCTTACAGGTATATGGAGATTCAAGGCTAGTGATCAATTGGATGAAGGGGACTGGTCAACTTCTTAATATTCACCTGAAATCTTTGGGTGACCAGATTAAGGATATAGCCTGAAACTTTAAATCTATTACATTCTCTCATGCTTTTAGAGAACAGAATTCCGAGACAGATAGACTTTCAAAAGATGGCCATTTTTAAGAGAACAGAATTCCGAGGCAGATAGACTTTCAAAAGATGGCCACCAGGTTCCAGACGAAAGAGTTTTGTTTAAAGAAATCAGAGGAGGAGCTGCCACAGCTTATGAAGACAATTACTGTTGATTCGGATCCAATCTTTCCTATAGAATTGTTGGAGATTTTATTCAGTTTTAAATAGTTTTTATGCTTTTGAGACTTGGCCAATGTAATTTTGTTCTGGGTTTATCCAGAGTTTATGTATCCTTAGGGTTTTTGTTGTTTTGTTTATGAAACTGGCAGAACTGGTCTATTTGGTCAGTTATGAGCTAATGATGGAAGGTCTGTTAAGGTTGATTTTTTGATTTGAATGGTAACAAGCTCTGAAGATACTATGGTGGGCCCTAAGGGAAAAGGTTTTGAAGCCCCTAAATTTTGATGTGTAAGCGTAGCAGCACATGAAAAGTGTGATTTCTTTTCTCCTTGAAATAGATGACGATTTTTCCTCGGAAAAAAAATTTGATAAACCCTAAAACCCAAATCAAAAAACATGCAGGAAATACTTATTGTTGACTCCAAAATAAATGGATCAGAGCATGTAATTTAGGCACATTAAATAACATATCACATGTCATCTCCGTGTTGATATCATAGATCCCTCACAGTGGTACTAGCATCGCTGGCGGTTTCAGTGTGAGGCTTATGGGCCCTTTGGTTTGTAGTTTGTCATGTATATGATGTCCTTAATTGCAAGCTATCACTACAGCGGCATGGGATTTCTTTCCGCATAATATACTTTTACTCTTCAAGAGTTTAAAGACAAAATCCATCACTGAATTTTGATTCTATGACGATGGTCCATCAACTTGAAGGTGTTTAAGAGAATTCATTTTATAAATGCCTCAAAGCAGCATTACCAGCAATTATTAATTACAAAAAGCAAATGTCGTTAAGAGCGTGCAAGCACAGTAACAAACAAAACAAAAGAGCCATAGCAGAGTTTATCCAACTGTAGTAGAGATAATTCGGCACCTGTAATCCAACGCCACGGGACCTTCGACATGTTTTAGGTCTGTTTTGGACGAGAAATCCCTTACAATATGAGCCGTTGGACTGTACAAACGAAATTCACCAGTGTGGATGAAGCCCTGAGAAATCGATGAAGAAGAAGAGCAGAGAGCCCGGCGACCATCTGGAAGTGCCTTACTTCTTCTATAAAGAGTGAGAGAAAGCCTCCTCAAATACAAAGCCATTTTTAAAGCTTTAAACCCTCCCCTTAACCAAATGGACGTTTAACAGTTAGGCTCTTGTGTGTATATTTTGCTGCGGTATCTGTCCATTCCGTAGAGCCATTGAAGGTGTATATTTCAGAATTGTGGATTCGAAATCGAGAAAGTGTGTTTTGGTCTCTGGGAATTTGCGAGTTGGGAAAAATTATTACGAGGGAACGAGGTTGACGTTCCGCGTTGAAGATAGGTTAGCGTTATCTCTCATGGGTTACTTGCCCTAATATATGAGGAAGTGATTGAAGCCTGCTGCAAATTGTGGGTGATTTCCAAAGAAATTGTTTTTGATTTCTAGCTTGAAAATGTTATGTGATTGTATTGAGATAAGTGTACTTTTCAAGTAGAAGAGGCGTAGGAGAGATGTTTTGCGGGTAGTTTATTTAAATAAATTAAAATAAACAAGATTGATTTTCAAAATATTTAATTTATGACGATGATGATTAATGTTCACTAGGACCAACTAGTTTATTGGATCTTAAGAAGGTAAGAGATTACTTCGATTTCTTTAAAATTGTATTTGTGTGCTAAAAAGCATTGAGAGAAGCGTTACAAGATCACCATAGTTTTGATGACTTAGGAGGTTATGAAAGTCTATATTGTGGCAAATATTTTTAAATTGGGATCTAATTTGACACTTGTAAAGTATCCAATCCAATTAAAGGGGAAGGAAATCATTCATGTATGTGGCTAAAAAACAAGCATCCTCAAAAGTTTGGTGCAGGAAACAACTATCCTTAATTGGGGTTCTTAAAGCAAATGCCTCATTTGAGGGTAGCAAATGATTTTTCTGACCCTCAATTGTAGAGGGATGGCTAACCCCTCAAAGAAGTTGATCATAAAGAGATTAGTTGACAATCTCTTTACGATCAACTTCTGCCAAAGGAGATACAAAGCAAAGCAGTTGGAGGACAGTCGAAGAGGAGCCTAGGATCAGTTTCGTTGAGTGGTGACCGGTCTCAACTTTTGTAAGTTGACTCATTCAAAGTAATAAAGAAAGTGCTTTTCAAGTCCCAATTCATGAGTTATTCATAATTTGCTAAGTACATGGTTGAATTTCTAACCCGTTATTCTATAGGTAGTATGCATGTGTAGTTGTTTCTTGTCTTGTATGCAGGTCAGCATTGAAAAGGAGAACTGCAAACAAGTAATCAAGTGCGACAAGGGATCGACATCGAATGCCCGAAATGAGGTAGGTTGATCTAGCCATGCATTTACTAAAAAGAAATGGGATTTAAGTCTGGGGATGAAGGTAGAAAGTAGATTTTCTATAGGTCATATCTGCATGCAAAGTCTAACCCTATTTGCTAGTCCGTAAGGAGATTTTCCTCACAACAGAATTGGTGATTGCACTGGGGAAGTCTCTAGGGCTCTTAAGAGTTTTATGTGTTTTTGGGTAGTTTTTAGAAAAAGACTGGTTTTTCTTACTCATTTTTTTTTAGTTTTTGTAAGGTCTGAGCTAGCAGAGAGTCTGGTTTTCCATACCAGCTTTCTCTGATTTGTTTGACTGTGTTTGTCAAGACCCACAAAGGTACACACGGCCTGCATAAGGTCTGTACACATGTACCCGTGCCCTACTCTCTTACAGCCCGCATGCGAACACTAGCTGAGGAAGTAGCAGTAGCGTGTAGAGTCCAGAGAATTTTGGAGGCAGTCATCCTCTTCCCTGTCAGAATCAGACATTCTCAAGGGTTTTCTAGAATCCTGTCTGAGTCTTGGTTGTTTGCAGTCCTATCTCATATTGTTTTCGCTTTATCATTTTTCTTTACATTATTTGTTTTTTCTGTTAAAAAGAGTGTCCAAGCTTTCAAGGGATCCTGGTTATCAATATCAGTGGTCTCTTCCTGGTTTTGGGTTGTCTGTTTTCATTTTTTCTCAGAGTTTAGATATACACGCAACCTGTACAAGGTCATCCCACGTGTACACGCCCTCTGTCTCTATACAGCGCGTGTTCGCACGCTTGCTGTTAGATTAACAGTCGCGTGCTTGTACAGGATACTTTTTGTTGAGGGTAAGGCAATCATCCTTTCCCTTGATAAGAATTATACCTCTCAGGTGTTTGAATCTTTGTCTTAGCAGTCAGTAGCTTAGGATTAATCTTAGCCTTAGCTTGTTTTTTCTCATTTAAAAGTTGTCATAAAAAAGAATTTTTTAGGGTTTTTAGACAAGTGTGAGAGTCATTTTTTAAAATTGCTAGTGTGTGGTTTGTTGAATTAATTCTTTGCGATCTGTGATTAGGCCAAAATTGTTTTTCTTGGTTTTTGCTTGTTGGTATTTTTCCTTTTTGTTTTATCAAGCATTTAAATAAAATAAAATAAAATCTTTTCATTTTTTGGTTTGGTTAAAGAGTGTGTTTCTGCATTATTAGCCAGGGAAAAGTCATTTATTTTATAAGTTTTTGTAGGTTAATTAGATCATAAGTAGCTTGTAGTCAAGTGAAATTTCTTTTGAGTTTGCTGTCCAAAATCTTAGAAAATTAGAAATATTTATTTTGAAAAGTTGTTGAAATTTTGCATTTAGTAAAAGTTGTGTTTCCAGCTTTTTTATTCATTTCTTGCTTTTGTCTATTACACATCATTAGTTTCACTTTCATACCCCTTGACATAAGACAAAGCCATAAAATTAACGCTAAATTTAAAATCTACTAGACTTTTATGTTTGTAGGGTTCACCAACTAGTTCAGGATTAGAGCCTTAGATTAGGTTGGAGAAGAAACTCTTCAAGGCCATTTAAAATCAAACATTGGAGTCTGAGTTAGGGAGTGTCTAAGTCCAGTGTCGTGAAAGTTATCCGGGACCCCCCTCTAACATAGGGGATAAACACGAAGTCGCGTGCAGAAAGGTAGCGGAGATAACCCCTCCAAAGCTAGACCAATCGTAGTGGAGAACACATATAGAGGGCTTGTTTTGGGATTTCGTTGATTGCATTTTCCACGAGGCTTTGTGCGTCTCGAATCCATTCAAGATCCTCAGTTGTCTTCCGGACCACTTGCTTTCGATACCCTTGATAGGTTTCAGGCTCAATACCCTGCTCATTGTGGTCTACTCGACTTTCGACGGTACCCGCCTGGTGACTGTTTGCGCACTGGCAACCTAGTTGCCTATCTATTTTAGGGACATACACAAGTGACTACGGGGGTATACCATGGCACCTAGGACAGACATCGGGCCACGCTTTGCAGAGTATACCCGAAGGGTGCTTCCGTGTTCTAGTTGCACTTGCACCGGTAAGTTGCTCTAGTGTTGGTTGTTGTAACTGTTCTTCCAATTAACTTAGTGTTTGCATGTCTTATCTTCTAGGGACTTTTTTAGTGTGTGTTACTTTTGAGCATTTTAGACTACCTTAGAGTGTCTTTGATCTTCTCACACAGTGGAGGATCACGAGCTCCGCTGGTCACGAAGGCTTCTTGGCCTGCCGTCGGTTAGTCTGGAGCCACCCCCGCCACCATTGAGGCGAAAGCTAGACCAGCAAGGGTCTTTTGAAGCGACCGGGTTACAAGCAATTGTGCCCGACCAACACCTGAAGGAATCGACCGTTTTGGACCTTGAAGCACACACTCTTAGCCCAGTTGAAACCCCAACCACTGATTTCTTGGCACCTTTCATCATACCAATCCAATTTTACGAGCGCCAGACAGTGTTGCATAGAGAAATGGAAACAAATCTTATTACTCCCTCTGGGAATTCTTCCATTCCCACTACGGTTGTCACCACAGGAGAGTTTCCCCTCCTAACCCACTGTCATTGGTCTGAGCCACCATGGTCTCGACTGCTTCTACATTGCACAGTGGTCTGGTCCCGTCTTTGGTGGTGGCCACCACTCCTTTCACACCTAGTGCGACAGGCCCTCCATTCTCATACGGGATGCCTAGTTCGAGTACAAGTCCTGTATTTTCCTACTCCACTTTACAGACTTCAGGTCTGGGGGCAGGGAGCTCTAGTGCTCCTCTACAAGGTCACATAGGGGGCACTTCTGCTCCTTTTAATGCTTTCCCTTATAGAGGAGCTCATATCCCTCCTTCATCCCCTTCACTAGGTGGCTTGCATCAGCAGTCCGCCAGGCAACCTATATACCATAGTTTATTTGGAGCGGGGAGTCAAGGACCACCTTCGCATAACATGCCAGTAGGTTTGACACCGTTTTCTTTGGCCGGAACGTTTGGCAACAACACCTTCTCTTTAGTCGCTTTCCCGACTGGGGCCAATCCCAGTTTTGGACAATCTATTCCTATGCAGGGTACTATTCCTGCACAAGGGGCAAACCTAGGAACTTCCTCCACATCAGGACCTTGGAATTCTGGGCAAGGATCCATTCTCTCATCCGGAATGCCAATCTGGGGTAATTCTTTCCACAATCAATGGAACCCTGGACAAATTATTGTCCATCCCCACGGGACCAACATGGGGCAACCCTTACCAGAGTCCTTTGAATATAATGCATGCCCAACCATCTATGTCCTATTTGGGAAATCAGTCGATGATGTCTCCACATATGCAAAATCCATACGCTGGCCAGGGCCCTGGTTTCTACCAGAATCCGGGCCAGTAGCCAAATTTTTCTTGGCAACCTGGTGCCAGTCAAACTCCAAGCCCCTTTTTCCCAGGTTATCACCAACAGCCCAAACTACCTTTCCTGGCGACTTTGCACTTACCAGATTTGACAAGGTTGTTGAATGACCCCATTTGTCACGATTCGCGTTGGCCTCCTATGCCGACGAAGTTGCCTTCTGATCAGAATCTGGACCAGGGGTCTAAAATTTGCTCAATTTTCAAAGTGCTCGGAATGCAACGAAAACGGTACCATTGCGTCCGTCTCGTTCTCCTGATTCCGGCGGTATATTTATTTTCGCAAACGGAGTCCGTATGGAGAAGTTATCGAGGTCTGTTCGTCGAGCCAAATAGGGAAAATTTGATGTTGACTGGGCAGGCCGTACAGCTGACGTGGCAGGCCGTACAGTGCTGACGTGGCATGTCCGTACGGGACACGTGGCGGCTCCAGGTGATGCCACGTGTCATACGGTTTTGGACTTTTTGACATACAGTTTGACCAATTCGGAAATGACACGTGTCACCACTGGATGGGTGACACGTGGCACATGATGACGTCAGCATTGACGTGGCGACCGTACGATGACGTGGGCTAATCGGTGTTTGACAAGTGGCAAGGTGACGTGGCACATTTTGATTGGTTGATGTTGATGAATAAGAAGACGACACGTGTCAGATTTTGGGCAAATGTTAAGAGGACACGTGGCCCAATCGTAGGGCGCCACGTGTCCCCTCATTTTGGTCTATGGTTTTGGTTTCAAAAAATTATTTGGGGGTCGATCGGATTCGAACCGGCGACCTCCCCCTCCGACAGAGTTTTAACACTATTTCCGTAACCACTCGGCCACGTGTTGGGTCTTGTAATGCAAATGACAAAATTTGTATTTGAATTTTCCAAAGGTTGCAAAAGTCGGGGGTCCGGGCTGGGGCTAAGCCCCAGCCCCCGGTCATACATATTAATCACGTGACCATACACCATGCGATTGGGCGTGGGCGCGTTTTACATTTGGTGGTTTAAAAAACCACGGTGTTATATGTATTAATATGACCGATAAACATTGCATTTGCGCGCGGGAGTATTGGAATGGCCCACGGTTGTATACGGTACATATGATCAACGCGGGTTTTAAAACAAAGTTTATGTTTTTAACATATATAATATGGTTTCGTTTTAACCATAGTTTATACCATATGTATAAAATGCGCGCGGGAGTGGTAATATATATATTGCACGGGATTTATAACCATAACCGTGGTTTATTTTCATATGACCACATATATACGCGCGGATTTCAACATTTCGTTATTCAAACGGTTAAAGTACACAGGACACTTGTCATTCCAACATTGCACAGTGGCACTTAGCCCTCAACTTGCGCGGGACGTGGCCATATGGCCTCCCATGCGCCCAACACCCCCGACTTGGGGGGCTTTGTTTCCGTTAACGGTTCGACGATTTGGCCTCAATTGCGGGA
>ML862064.1:3857-23710 GCA_009831015.1 Picea engelmannii
AGCAACACATCAGACTCATACAATCCAATCATAAAAATCGTTTAATACTTGTCAATGAGCAGGGGGTGAATAAGGGTTATGGGATACATGAGGGATTGTATTGAGCGAAAAGTGGTAAAATGAAGGGGGCTAGATCATGATTATTGCTCAACAAATCATCAAACAATCAACTATATTGTAATACCAAAACATATCAACTATAACTCATCCCTGTGCCATCCTTCAACTGTTATAATATAGAGTTTCATTTATCTATAGTTTAATTTCAAGAACAGGAAGTGAATAGTGAATCTAGGAAGGTGAGGGGACTTGTAATGTGTGGAAAAGTAGAGAATGGCAGGGAAATAACGAATATTGTTCATAAAACACATCAAGTAGTCAATAAACATAACTTTGTACTCAAACCAACACCAATTCAATAATTACTGTGTATCAAAATTGTTCGTTGTTCAGCATTTAAATTCCTCAAAACTTCTCAATTAGAACAGTCTACAATCATATTCATAATCGAAACAACTTTCAATAGTCCTGTTAAGAAAACGCTTGGTCTTTAATTTCTTTTCTTTCCTTTTAAGAATTAAAAGAAAACACTGCAACATTGCTCCACCTCTATCCCATAAGCATCACTATAAAAATATCATACCTTGTCTATCAATTCACGATCCGCCAATTTAAAACATATGCACAGGTCCCTTCCAAATCGAACAGACTTCTAGACATGCCCGATTACATACACTCTTCATCATATCAACCAATAAGTTTTTGCAACGAAACCACAGTCAATATGCAATTATTTACAATATGCATGATGATTCCATAATAGATACACAGTGAACATAACGAAATACACAGTTACCAATTCCATAATCATCTATAACTCTGATCGGGCTTAGTGAAACACACAAGAGTCTCAATTTTGCAATTAACACCATGTTGGAAGAACACAGCGATTGAAAGTATAACAAAGAAGAGACAGCCCTTGACTACATATTATTACTCACTCCCAATCACAACTTTCAACCAAATTCATCATAGGAAGACAAGATAGGGACTCGACGAAACATTCCATAACCACTCCACTTAATAACCAATCTTTGACAACCAAAAAGATGCTCGACAGGAGTAAGAACAATCGGAGATTTAAATCGGGTTGTGTCACAACAAATACCAGGATACAATCAAGAGCATGCTCAGTCATCAATAGCACAGAGAACTTGAGGTCCTCAGAGGCATATCAACCATAGGCAAAGACCCTTTCGATACAAGCACAGTAGAGAGCCATAGGGTTTCCTTATAACTCCCGGTCTGGGCAAATAGAACAACAGTTAGCCACAGAGGAAACAACGACGGGTAGGGTAGAAAAACCGATGCACATAGTGCGTTTAAAGTTTGCAGAGGAGAAGCGAATGTCCACTAAATAGTGACAGTTACCAAGAACACAGAGGTATAACCTTTGTCCATTTCCTTAAGGCCGAACCCTTTGACAACAATGCCAGTGAGGATGCATATCACCAAGGCATAACTCATATTACTCCATAACCATACGATATATATCAACATTATGGCCACCCTAAGACCAACTTCCGAGATACTTTGGTGCCAAGATAATGAGAATGAGCCACGACCACGACTCTGGTATAAGAATTACACAGCAACCAAATGGCAGTCTGAAATGACTGGATAGGGCTACACTCATGATTGTGAGGAAGCAACAGGCAAGAATACACAGAGCGAAACCCTCCATCATTAAAACACAGAGCGATAGTACCACATTATCCACGTAGACCCACCACGATTTTAACCAACAGAGCAACCAGCGAATGCACAACTCAACAAAACTAAATCTTTTGCTTGCAATCCGAACCATTACACAGTCATTCCAGAGAGAAAAATCATGCATTTACACAGTTGCAATTCTCAGGAAAACACAAACCCAAGCATCACTGAGCCATTGGTTGTTCATACACAGAGCGTAGTTCATGGATGGGGTGAAAAAGAACCATACCTGTAACCGAGAGCTTAAGAGAACGAGTTGGTCCAGCGTTTTCTTCCCAAGCCTGAAATGCGGAGCTTAACCACCAACATATCGAATGCAACAAGAACCATACTAGGGTGATGGCCTGATGGGGGGAGTATGGAGTGATATGCATTTATTGCACGTCGCTTCCATCTCCTATCCTATTCAATTCTGAAGTACAAGACAACCAACACTCACCATATCATTTAAACCATGTAATCAATTTCCAAACCATTGAAATTTGCGACAATATTCCTTGCCCAATGCGCCACCCAAAACATTCACGTTAACCCTTGCCAAGTCCTCATGTCATACCATATGCATTGCCATATCATATGCGCCCCAAAATAACTCAAATGAAAATCACATAGCCACTAACCAGCCATTTAATAGTTAGGACTAACACTAACATGTTTTGCATTTCCATTTGCACATAACTTCTAACATAGCTTAAACATAGATCCTTTCTTCTTGGGATTTTTTTCATAAGCTTCTTTTCATTGTTTTGGTTATGTCATTACTAACATATTTCTTGTGTATGTGTGGTTAGGTAATAAATCATGGTGATTTGTGACATGATTAAACATAGCAACTATAAATATATGCCAATCATAGCATAAAACTAATGCTTTGAATTGCAGAACATCCCATAAAATGCATCATCCACCCATCACTATGTCAAAATGAAACCAAGACTGCATTGTCAACCATATAGGACCCTGTAAGCAGCATCGAAACAACAACAGAAAATGTGTGATGTGACTATCTCCCACCTACTAGTATTATATTATTAGCATAGTTCACATAATAGGGCTTTAGCAATACTTTGCAGGCGAAATTCCTCGTTGCGATTTTAATCATCAACAATCCTGTATGTTGATGATCTCTTTCTAACAGCAGATAAAGGGCTAATAGCCTGGTGTAAGAGGGAGTTAATCTCAGAATTTGAGATGAAAGACTTAGGCTTGATGCATTACTTCCTAAGATTGGAAGTGTGGCAAAGACAGGGTGAGATATTTATGGCACAAGGAAAATACACAGTGGATGTGTTAAAGAGGTTTGGTATGATGGATTTTAAATCCATGTCTATTCCAATGATTACCAACCTAAGGAAGATGCATGATTCTGATACAGGCTTAGATTTGGTGGATCCCAAGCTGATTGGATCATTGATGTTTATGATCCATACCAGGCCAGATATATCCTATGCAGTGATTGCAATGAGTCAGTTCATGGTTGAACCAAAACAAAGACACTGGGTGGTAGCAAAGCACATCTTGAGATATCTCAAAGGGACCATTACCTTTGGTCTGAGATATACATCCAGTGGTGGTCTATTTTTGCATGGGTATGCAAATGTTGACTGGGAAGGAATCCCAGTGGACCGAAAGAGTACTTTCGAATACTGCTTCAATTTAGGATCTGTTATGATCTCTTGGTCAAGCAGGAAATGGGGATCCATTGCACAAAGTACAGCAGAAGCTGAGTACATTGCAGCAAGTGAAGCCAGCAAGGAAGCAGTATGGCTCAAAAAATTGGCTTTTGGGTTGTTTGGTGACAAGCTCAAAACGACAATGGTTCACTGTGATAATCAAAGTTGAATAAAATTGATAGAGAACCCGGTACTTCACGACAGGTTAAAACATATTGACATTAAGTACCACTACATCCAAGACTTGGTCCAGAGAAAAACTGTAAAGCTACAGTACATAGCCACGAGCGAGCAAGTATCTAATATCCTGACCAAGCCATTGCCATTGAAACAGTTTGTGTAGCTGAGAGGCAAGCTTGGTGTGGTTGAGAATGACTCTGTCACTGAGAGGGAGTGTTAAATTTGGCAGCATCAACAGTCATTCTCCAATGAGAGGCCATATGGGCTACCCTAAAGCTAGCCAGGTAGATTTGGAGAATCAACCAGTCTTGTGAGGTATTGACAAAAGCCAGGGGGAACGTACAACCTCTGTGAGTCAAACCAAAAGTCAAGATGAACGAGATGCTATATGATCTTATGAGTCAAGATGTAAGTCTAATGCAAAATTCAGAGGGAACGTACAACCTTTGTGAGCGTAGATAGTCTACTGCAAAAGTTAGGGGGAACGTACAACCTCTGTGAGCATAGACAAACTAGTGCAAAAGTCAGGGGGAACATACAACCTCTATGAGACTAGTCATGCCTTGTGAGCCATGAGCAAAAGTCAAAGCATCTAGCAAAAGTTAGGTTGAACGTAAAATTCCTATGAGCTAGAAACAAACAATCTTCCTGATATTGCAAATGATGTAAATGTATTGATCTAGTGCGTTGGCACGTGTAACACCATCCACCATGAAGAAACTCAAATTGCCTTGTAAAGAATCAAGTTGTAAAAAGTCAAAGTTGCATGTCTAGGTCAAAGTCAAAGTTGTCAAGTTTGTTGCATGTTGCATGTTGCATGCATGCATATTGCATGTTGCATGCATGTCTAGTTGCATGTTGCATGCATGCATATCATGTGCATACTGTGCATGCATGCATGTTGCATGTTGCATGCATGTCTAGTTGCATGTTGCATGCATGCATATCATGTGCATACTGTGTAGTTCACATGCATGTCTAGTCAAGGACGAGTTGTAACTGAAGTGTAAAGTCGAGTTCTAATTTTGAACTCATCTATTTCTTAAGTGTAAAGTCAAGTTATGTTAGCATGCATTCAAGCTTCTAATTCAAGCCCTCTTCCTTGCCTCTCCATTCCTATATAAGAAGAGGTCAACCCTCATTCTAAATACACAAGTTTTGGGGTGAGAGGGTAACATTGTTCCTTGTTTAGAATAATTTTAATTGTGGTCTATCCCCCCTTTCAAATCTGTTTATTGCTGGAAATTTCTTTGTGTCTCTTCTTTCTTAATTCAAATGACATGTAATTTACATTATCCATTAGTGGACACGCCCTCATGCATGTTTGGAGGTTTTTTCATTCGAGTTCCTATTAACCCCTAGTAGCACTTGTGAAATTGGGGGGGTTAAGATCCAGTGAGATTCTATCACACTGCTCCCATTTCAAATGCATCCAGGCATTGGCATTGATCAAGGATCCTTCCAGACTCAGTTTCATCGATTTCTGGAAACCTGTTATTTTTAGCAGTTTTTTTTTCCAGTACCAAGAGATTTGGGGCCCACGTATAAGAGATAATCACATATCTTTGATCCTCGTAAAAAAGCAAGTCTAATGAGACAGTTGTCACTCACATGGAAGATGGTCACTTTTACTTGCTTTTTCACTTTTTGCTTGGTGTTTTTTGGTTAAGGATAGGTTGATGCTCCATCTCGTCATGGTCAGTCTTTTTCACTTTTTGTTTTTTCTTATTTTGGAGAAAGACTACATCTTGGGCATGTCTATAATTAACAGTTTCTATCTTTAACCTCTTGTTGGGATCTAAGTTTCAATCTCTGTGACTGTCCTTAGCTGCTCTTTTAGGACAGAAAATAATCAAGTACTTTCTGCTCACAGTTTTGATGGTTAAGTGTCCATTTGAGGTGCCCTTGCAAGTATTTAATTGTCTCAATATTAGCACAGGCAATATACTTCAAAACAAATACACTACCTCTAGATCTTTTAAACTTTAAAAGTTGATCTACACTTCTAAGCATGCATGAAATTGACACATATGCTTTTGGTCAACATGACCCTGGAAAAACCCCCCCATGGGGAAAACCAGTTTGGAGTAGATATATATAGAAGGCCTCAAAGCAAAATGTACAACACGGAAAACATATACAAGTGAACCTGATATAATAACAACCCTTCTCGTATGCCTTGGAGTTCCTTGAAGACCTCCCTCCTAGCCTCTTGAGGTAAGGCACCCTTTGCCTTGGTGTGCCTTTCTTCCTTTGCTTGCCTTTGTCCTTTTCCTTTGTGCCTTTGTCTTTGTGCCTTTGCCTTGACTCATGCAATGCCTTGACCTTTTTCTTTACCCACTTAAAGCTTTGTGAAACCCTTGCTTTCTTCCCTTGAAGCTTGCGCCCTCTACACAAGTACGCCCTCCTCCATGGCTAGGTGCACACCTAGCTTTGGTGCGCACCTCCTCTAGCAAGAACTCCCTCTATGAATGTGTGCCCTTAGCTCCTCACTAAGCTCTCCCCACAACAAGTGCGCCCCTCTTCCTACATGACTTCTCTCATGTATGAAGTGCACCCTCTACAAGGATGTGCGCCTCTACTCCTCCAAGTGCGCCCTCAAGTAAAGAATGTGCATATGCTCATGTATATGCCTCCTCCTCCATGGAAGCACCTCCTCCAAGCATTGCACCTTCCCTCACCTCAATGAACAGACCCTCTACCTTGTGCGTCCTCCTCTCCTCAAGATTTGCACCCAAGTGCTCCTTCCCTTCTCCTCTCATCTCAAGTGAAGAATGAGTCTCATAAATGCCCTATTCCCTCCTTTAGCCTCATTTGGCCAAACCCTATTAGATCAATGGCCTAGATCCAATCTAGCCAAGTCTAATCAATGGGTGAGATTCAATCCAAAAATCTCACTTAGGAAACCCACTTTCCTTAGTTTGCTTTATGTCTATTAATTCACCCACAAAGTGAATTAATTGTCACTTTAATGATTTAAGTGGCATATTTCACTTTTGACTTAAATCTCCTAAGTCAAAGTGATGTTAGAATCATAAAGTAAAGTAACAAGGGTAATAGTCTCCCCCTTTGTGTTTAGAGACTCACAAACACAAGGGGACCACTTTCCAAGGTACCCAAATCTCAACATACAGCAGTCAAAAGGTTCATTCCATACAGCTGTATTACTTTTTCCTCACAGCAGTTCGACCCTTCTTCACAAAAAAGAGTTATGACAGCTAAAAAACTACATGCCAGTGAACAGTATGACCACTTACCAGCCTTTTTTAGGAGGATAAAGCATGCATGATGGACGTTTTAGGATTTTCCATACTTTTTCCTTTTCCAGCAGAGAAGTCAATCTATGTGAGGGGTATGGAAATCCTCTTTAAATACAGTTCAGACAGGGAGGAGAAAGGTTGGAGAATTTTCTCTGGAGAACAGTTTGTAGCAGCAGAAGCCTCTCATTCATTCACCCATCGAACTTTGACCAGCACCTCCACAGCGAGCAAGGATCTCAATGGCAGCCTATCACCTATTGTTCACTACAATGCAAACAATCTCTTGGGTAATAAGTGAGCTGATATAGTTATGCTAGTCGTAGCTCTCTGAATCTTTTGGCTGTATTGATCTAATTGTCTTGTAGTGTGGTGTGATTTTCTGTGCATTTACTTTGAATTTATTTCACTTAAACTGCACCTTCATTCATTTCAAATCCATCTTTTCTCGCTGTTATGCTTGACACTCTAATATGATCCCAGCCAACAAAAAATTTATTATCTGAATTTACCCTCGCTCTTGACAGTTTTCAGATAGCCTGAGAGTGAGTTTTTAGTGTGCTGATGATCTTAGAATACGTGCAGATTTACTTAACAGGTGGCAGCATACATTCAATAGGGAGAACCCCTAAGACTAGAATAGTACCAGTCCGAACGGAGAGGCTTTCCAACTGTGAAAGGGATTGGTTTGTTTATAGTTGTTAGGCAGATTTGTTTGTTTATAGTTGTTAGGCAGATTGGTTTGTTTATAGTTGAAAGGGATTGGTTTGTTTATACCTGTAACCCAGATCCATAAGATTTTTGACCCGTAACCTAGACCCGTGCATCGTAACCTGCTCGCCCCAAGGTTTTTATGTGTTGCTTGGCTTCGTTTTATCGAATAATCATAGATCGCACACTTTATTCAAGAGGAAAAATGACGTTCTTTTGCTGCTCCTGGCACCAGATGCAAAGGTAAACTGAACCTGAACACAGAGATAAAGTTCGCAATAAAGGAAACAAAAAAGAGAGACAAACCGAACCTAATCGAACTTAAATGACCTAAACGAATTTTTTGGAATTTTTTGAGGTTCGCTGAATTCTGTATCTCAAGGTTCAGGTCCGGCGAACCTTGTGACTTAGTGTTAACCCCTAGATTTTCACCCTTGAAAATCTTGTGGGTTAAGAGCCAGCATGCACTATTTTGGCTGACATTCTAAGATTCTCCCACAGTTTAGCACTTGTGTTGAGAAAGAGGTTGGTTCCCATCAGAGACAGGTATGTGATTGGTACATGGTCAATTTGTTCAGAGTTAGAGTTAGCTTGGTTTCCCATACATTTGAAAGAGATGTCTACATACAGCGCGTGTTGCTACTTTTTAGGAGACACGGTTTGAGTGGGTCTCTTGACAATTTGGAGCAGTTTTGAGCACACATGAATGGTCCTTGAATGATTCTAGGCCAGATAGCACTTTTCGGGTGACATGCAAGAACTTTCTATTTTTAGCAGTTTGAGCTCCATGCCCCAAATTCAGATCCTAAGCACATATTATTGATCCTTGAGACATTCTGAGTCTTTTGGGCCTTTTCCAGGATGATTTGGCACATATTTATATTTTTAGCAAGTTGAGCACCAGGGCTCGCATGTCGATTTTGATTGTGGATTCAGATTCCTTGCGGAAAATCGAATCCAATGAGTATAGTATCATGGACATGCGAGGACTTTCTATTTTTAGCAGTGTCTGTTTTAGCAGTAGACACATGATGGTGGTATCCTAGTCATTCTGAGCATTTGTGGAGAGTTTGGGTAAAATTCGACAAGTTTCAAATTTTTTGAACAAAATGGCTATTTTTGGAAATTTCTATTTTTAGTAGTGATTTTCATATCCTATAGTGACAAGTGGCAGGCTGAGATTTTGACATGTGGCAGAGTATCAAGATGATGTGGCATATACATGGCATCATGGACCAAGGGCGCATTTTCGAAGGATTAGGTATTAAATGAGAATTAATTAAGCTAAAGAGGTGGTGCATATGTCAGGTGGCATTGTTTGGAGAAAGTTTAGTCACTCAAGACTAATTTTTCTCACCGTGTTCCTCTCACTTTCCATATTATCACTTTCCATGCAACCAATTTCTAAAAATTCTCCCTAAATTGTCTTTAAACGCAAAATTCCTAAATTTTAGGAAATCCCTAAAAATTAGGGCGATTTTCCCTTTAACTTATAACTCCCTCGTCCCTTGGCCAAATTTAGCAATCTAACATGCATTGGAAAGCTAAAATTACCCCCCATACACTCTCACTCATAACTCACCCATGCACATTACTCACTCACACTTATTCCCTCATATACATTAATACCTGAATTTCTCACTCACACTTATTCCCTCATGCACATTAACTCTTATTTTCTTCATGCTCCTCATAGCTATATATTGGATGCTTCACTAGTGTTATTGGTCGGATATTGCAACAGCTAGCATAGTGTTCTTTCTCATTCTTCTCTCTCTCTCTCTTAGTCTAGTGACTCTTCTTTGAGTAAAGTGATCATTGTACCAGTTGTGGACTTGCCTATTGTGGTGTAGCCAACCCTCGTGCAAGCCTATCAATAAAGAATTCGAGTGTTTGTGTTCTAACCTTGCTTCTTATCGGTATCTTGTGAAATTTGCAATTTGATTTGTCATTTTCTAAACTTTTCATTGTGATTTTATCAATCTTTTGAGTAGTTTCTTGTTCTATTTATGTTTTATTTCTATTCCTTATTCATTGTGCTAACTCTGCAGGATCCCTCCAAATGAAGAAATCATATTTTCCAATCGTTTTGGATAGTGTTGTCATCCTTATACACACTTGCAAACGTGGACTAAGTCTCAATCCACTTAGTGTGTCCTCGGAGGCACAATGCCTAAGTTCAAGCCCATTATCACCTCGACTTGAACTCTATCTGCCTAGGCTTACTCCTAGGGAAGCCAAGGGGGGTAGACCCTAGTTACTATGTGAGTCATTAGGTGAAATCTAAGAGTTAATTTTAATTTGTTAAAGGTTGGGGGAAACTAGCCTATATGAGAGGCAAGCAATGCAATGCAAACCTTCAATGCAAAAACAACCCTTCCCTAAGACAACTAAGACTAGTGCCTAAGGTTGGGCAATGGGGTCAACTAAGTTACAAGAAAGAACGAAGTACAATTGAAAGAATAACTTTACAAGTTAGAAAAGATACAAAGGATTACAACAATTATCAACAAAGTAAAGAATAATTAGCTGATTAAACAATATACAAAAGTACAACTACTTACAAATAAAATGAATTAAACACTAGTTAGATTTCGGAAGATAGTGAAGCAAAGATGAACTAACTCTTAAAGGTTTTTGCAGATACGGAAAAGGAAATAGCTCAAGATGCATTCACCACCAACATTACTTGCAAACCAAGCTTGAAGTGCCCTAATGAAAGGTGCGCAACTTCAAGGAGGCAACTAGAAACACAAATGTGCAACTTAAGAGGAACCAAGAGATGAAAGTAAAGCCACCAATGGGCACAAGTGCGCAACGCAAGAGATGAAAGATAAAACTTGAAAGAGAAACCTCCACAGGCACTAGTGCACAACTTAAGATAAATTACTCAATCACAACAATGCTCAATTAAAATACTTGAAAGATAATGCTTGAAGTAAAGGTTGCATAAAATAAAAGAGCATAAACCACTTAGATAAGATTAAGGTGTTAAGGCTTAGGTTATTGTGAATAGATTTTAGATTGAAACTAGCTAAGTTGCACTCCTAGACTAGGCAACTACACCAATACTCCTACCGCTTTGGCCGAAAGGACTATTGGGTGCTCAAGAAGCAAGGAAAACAAGGCCTTACCCTAGCTCCACAGGTCAATCCGCAAAACTTGGGTGTTCAACAAGGGGGACACCTAGTGTCGTGAGATCATCCCTGATCTAGCACCCCAAGTCACCTCCCCAAACCTCATTTTTGGTGGCTAAAGTTGTATCATTAATGGGTGATCTAATTAGGCTAAGTAAATTGATTCCCCTACAGCCTAAACATATTGATTAAGCAATTAAAAGTTACTTGTGTAAAAGCTTGAGCAAATGAAATAAAAAGTGCTTAAATAAAATGTACAAGAAAAAGAAAATGCCTCCAAGGAATTAAGCAAGATAAGGAGATGCCTCTAACTAGTTAAATATCCACATGAACTTGAAAGAAAAAGAACTAGAAGCATGAAACATAAACCATGGAACTATCTAACAAGTTAAACTAGCCTTACGATATAGCATGGGTGGCAAAGCCAAGCCTCTTTGCTAGGTGTAGGCAAAAGAATGCAAGAAAGGAAATAACTTAACTTGAAAAATATACAAGTAAACCTAGCCACACAACCTTGTCTTAAGGACAAGTGGGGCAAACAAATAAAACTTAAAACAGAAAATAGAATCTAAGTCTTAGCCTTATGATATAGCATGGTGCAAAGCCAAGCCTCTGTGTTAGGTGTAGGCAAAAGAAATAAAAATGTTGGAATTTAAATAAACTTGAGAAATGCAAACCCTAGAGACTCTCTTGGGGCTTACTTACAATTGAGAAAGTAGAGGAAGAAGAGGGTATTCAATACCCTAGCTTAGGAGGTTACTCTTGAACGTTTTATGGCCCCCAAATGGGTTGTAGCACCTCCTTATTGGTTCAGACCTGCAACAAATCCGCAAGCAAAACTTGCTGGAAAAGCTGCAAAAAAGACCAAAATATTGGGAAAAATTCTGTTAGAACAAACCAGAAATTTTTTGTGTAAAAATCAACAAGTATAATATGTTCAAATGCTCTATTAAAGTATGTTAGGATGCCAAAAGAAGTATACAAAAGAACAGAAATATTTAGAGGTTTTAAGTGGATAGAACGGATGATTTCCATATCTGAAATCTTAGGTAACCTGCAAATCGTGTGAGAAAAGCTACAAAAATAGAGAGGATGTGAGTAGATCTAGATGGTAAAACAAAATATTTTGCAGTACCCAAATAAACACTTCACTAGATCTATGATAATACTACCACAAATCTATCCAAGCAAAATACTTTGCTTGGAGTTCCTACTCTAGATCTATAACTAAAGCATGCACAAGAAAGAAAAATAGAACAAGATCACCTCAATAGTTGCAAGATAGCACCAAGAAGACACCATCGATCCTCTAAAGATTTATTTATTCAATAGAAGCAAGCTTGAGCAAATATTTTCCACAAGCTTGAGAAGAAAGAATGAGAACAAGAAGAGAGAGAGAGAGAGAGAGAGAGAGAGAGAGAGGAGTGGGAGAGATTTTGGCATAGTAACAATAGTTGAGAGTAGATATCAAATGAGGGAGGGGAGGCTTTCTTTTATACTTGGGAGCCAAGAGTGACCCCTCTTGGATGCTCTCTAAGTGTCATTCAATAAAGATTCATTGAGCATCTCAAGGAGGGTGCACTTTTAGAGTTTTGGTAGTGTTAGAGTTTTGGTAGATGAGTGAGGGGGGTAAGGGAAACACTTTTTTCCATAGTCCAACAGCAAATTAGACCATGGGGACTGTACTTAGGGAGAAAGGGGGTTTCTTCTTTTAATTTTTCACTTTATTTGACTTTCTCACCAAGGGGGGCGCAACTTCCTTAGGTAGATGAGTTGTATTAAGTGGTGGCTAGGTAAGGGGAGTGTTTAAGTTAGGAAAAGTGTGTCTCTAACTTAGGAAAGGGGTTTAGCATCATCTCTCACTCTTTCTCTAACCTTTTTGTTTCATTTTTACAAAAAAATTGACATTTTGACTTTGTCAATTAAGCAATTAAATTGTTGACTCTAGACTGACTTGGACTCCTCATGGACAATGACCTAGCAAAATTTGTCCAATTGAGCTGAAACTTGGTCCAAGGGTGTAGGAGGTCTCATTCCATTTCTTTTGAGTATTCACACCCCTATCAAAATCTCCAAGGACCTACTTTTTACATTTTTACATCAAAAATAATTAAAATTACCATTAATTGGGTAATTTTAATAAATTAAAAAAACTACTTAGACTCGACGAAATTCTACAAGACGAAGATGTCTACCATGGTTATTTACAATATTCCTAGACCCTAGTCACCCATTGGGCTCGATCATTAGAACGTCTTTCACCACTTTGGAGGATTACTGTGAGTGAAAAACTCAAGGATAATTAAAAATTACCTGAGGATAAAAAACACTCGATGAAAGGACTTCCCTAATAATAAAGTCCTAGGTAACTAACCTACTATATGATCCATGCAGACCCATTACATTATTATCCCACACAGGGGAGTGGAAATTCCATTACAAAAAGACGTGTTGAGGCCAAAAATGCCTTGTAGAACCAGTAAGTCTTCAAACTTTGTTGCACCATCAGGTACACAGCTTCATGGCACATGGAGTTGACCCCCTAGTCGAAATAGGTGGTCAACATCTGGCTCCACATGGGGACATGTGTTCGATCTTTCTTTGGGAAGGAGAGCATACGAGAACTTTAGAATCTACAAAACAAAGTGTTCACCAATACCCAACATAAATACATGTACAAAACAATAAAATAAATAAATGAAATGCTATAAACAATAATTACATAAATGAAACTACCATACATAACAATTACAAAAATGAAACTATGATACAATGAATAATCTGAGTAACATAATTACATAAATGAAATAAAACAATACAAAACTGAAAGAAAGGAGAAGGGTTAGAAATACGTTACAAAGGTGTCCATCATTTGAAAACAATAGCTTGAGGGCCCATCATCCAAAATGGCTAAGATGGAAAAATTGGGACCAGCCATGAAATGGATGAAATAAGACCTCAGAGGTTTGAAACATCCATGTCCAGGATGACCTGTTGAAGATCCCTTTCCAAGTTTTATCAACTTGGAGTTTTTCTTCAGAATGGACCCCCCAAGAAACATGCATCTTCCTTTACTTGACCAAACTTTGAAGTTTGGCAAACCTTGTGAAACTTTGATAAACTTATGCACATGACCATCATGGTGGAAGGCCAACCACTGTTCATAATGATATGAAATTGATAAACTAAAGTTGTCTTCCATATTCCCCTTATCCTAATTATGGCCTCTGTTGGTTGAGAAGCTAGAAATGAACATGTCAAAGGAACCATTGCACTATTTTCATCAAGGTTGTCAAAGTTCTCCCTTAAAGAGATCGGTTCCTCGGAAGGAGGGTGGGGACTTGAATTATCTAGATATTCAACAACTTCAAACTCAAATTCCTTTATCTCCTCAAGATCGATTACTGGCTCATCTATAGACCCATTCGGAATTTCCGTGTGAACTTCCCTTTCTTGTTCATTGTGAAGCTCAAGTTCTATGGAGTCTGGATATTCAATACAAGCCTCTGTAAGGTTAGCTTCCATGACCTCTAACTATTCAGTATGGGCAAATTGCACAGCCCTACATTGTCTTGCATGGGAACACTGCATGTTCTGAATCATTTCTTTAAGCTCCTTTTTTAGATCTGGTGAAGTATCTATCTTTATATTTGAATTGATTGTTCCAATATCTGGAAGATTCTTCTTCTTTCATCTTTCCATAAAAGCATCAACCAATTCATTGTAAGTTTCATCTTGATCATCCCCAAATCTCTCTTAAAAGGCATGCAGCTATTCCCATATGGTTTTGAACTTATTATCATCAAAATCATGAAACCAAAAGTAAACATATTCTTCACAAAAAGTCATGACAAACAATGACATTAAGACATCCTCATAAATAGCTGGATCACACCATTCATCAATACATTGCATGAAGGCCCTGATCTAAGCACTAGCATCACCATAATTATGAAAATCAAGCAAGTTTTCAATAACATCTTCAGAAATATCATGAGGATAACCAACTATTCCTGAAAAATAAAAAAAACGCCCATTTCTAACTAGATCATTTAAACAAAGGTCTAAAGAAAAGGACTAGGACCCAAGAATTATCAAGGATCCAACGAGAAGGACAATTGGCTAACCTCATCCAAAAACTTTTTCAAGTTCAAGAATGAAGCCTAACAAGCCGTGAGTTCCTTCTTGAAGAATACTTTGTCAAATTATTTTAAAATGGAGTCGCCAGATGACCAAGTTTATTTCAAACAAACAAGAAGCATCAAACAAAGCAAAAACAAGAAGGAAAACAAAAAGTTGTAGGATTATTATGTACAAGAAGAGATGGATATCAGATATTGCTTTTTCTCCAAGACTTTCAAGTAGGCAACGAGGAGCAAGAGGATTGCTCCCGGTAGTATACTTCAAAGAATTTTCAAATGGAGTCACCACTTGAAGACTAAGCAAAAACAAATAACACCACCCAATTTAAAAACAAAAAAATTAGGGAGAAATTTATTACTTAGTTTTAAAAGAATAAGTTAAGTCAAGTAGTTTTGATCAAGGATAAAAGACTTATCCTCGGCAGCCACGCCAAAGATGTTGTCGTCCTTATTCACACTTGCAAACGTGGACTAAGTCTCAATCCACTTTGTGTGTCCTCGGAGGCACAATGCCTAAGTTCAAGCCCACTGTCACCTCGACTTGAACTCCTTCCGTCTAGTGAAGCCAAGGGGGGTAGACCCTAGTCACTATGTGAGTTATTAGGTGAAATCTAAGAGTTAATTTTAATTTGTTAAAGGCAAAGGGAAACTAGCCTATATGAGAGGCAAGCAATGCAATGCAAACCTTCAATGCAAAAGCAAACCCTTCCCTAACACAACTAAGACTAGTGCCTAAGGTTGGGCAATGGGGTCAACTAAGTTACAAGAAAGAACTAAGTACAATTGAAAGAATAGCTTTACAAGTTAGAAAAGATACAAAGGATTACAACAATTATCAACAAAGTAAAGAATAGTTAGATGATTAAACAATACACAAAACTACAACTACTTACAAATGAAATGAATTAAACACTAGTTAGATTTCAGAAGATAGTGAAGCAACGATGAACTAACTCTTAAAGGTTTTTGCAGATAAGGAAAAGGAAATAGCTCAAGATGCATTCACCACCAACATTACTTGCAAACCAAACTTGAAGTGCCCTAATGAAAGGTGCGCAACTTCAAGGGGGCAACTAGAAACACAAATGCGCAACTTAAGAGGAACCAAGAGATGAAAGTAAAGCCACCAATGGGCACAAGTGCACAACTCAAGAGATGAAAGATAAAGCTTGAAAGAGAAACCTCCACGAGCACTAGTGCGCAACTTAAGATAAATTACTCAATCACAACAATGCTCAATTAGAATACTTGAAAGATAATGCTTGAAGTAAAGGTTGCATAAAATAAAAGAGCATAAACCACTTAGATAAGATTAAGGTGTTAAGGCTTAGGTTATTGTGAATAGATTTTAGATTGAAACTAGTTAAGTTGCACTCCTAGACTAGGCGACTACACCAATACTCCTATCACTTTGGCCAAAAGGACTGCTAGGTGCTCAAGAAGCAAGGAAAACAAGGCCTTACCCTAGCTCCACAAGTTAATTCGGAAAACTTGGGTGCTCAACAAGGGGGACACCTAGTGCCGTGAGATCATCCTTGATCTAGCACCCCAAGTCACCTCCACAAGCCTCATTTTTGGTGGCTAAAGTTGTATCAGTAATGGGTGATCTAATTAGGCTAAGTAAATTGATTCCCCTAGAGCCTAAATAGATTGATTAAGCAATTAAAAGTTACTTGTGTAAAAGCTTGAGCATATGAAATAAAAAGTGCTTAAATAAAATGTACAAAAAAAAGAAAATGTCTCCAAGGGCTTAAGCAAGATAAAGAGATGCTTCTAACTAGTTAGATATCCACATGAACTTGAAAGAAAAAGAACTAGAAGCATGAAACATAAACCATGGAACTATCTAACAAGCTAAACTATCCTTACGATATAGCATGGGTGGCAAAGCCAAGCCTCTTTGCTAGGTGTAGGAAAAAGAATGCAAGAAAAGAAATAACTTAACTTGAAAAAGAAACAAGTAAACCTAGCCACACAACCTTGTCTCAAGGACAAGTGGGGCAAACAAATAAAACTTAAAACAGAAAATAGAATCTAAGTCCTAGCCTTACGATATAGCATGGGTGGCAAAGCCAAGCCTCTTTGCTAGGTGTAGACAAAAGAAATAAAAATGTTGGAATTTAAATAAACTTGAGAAATGCAAGCCCTGGAGACTCTCTTGGGGCTTACTTACAATGTGAGAAAGTAGAGGAAGAAGAGGGTATTCAATACCCTAGCTTAGGAGGTTACTCTTGGATGTTTTATGGCCCCAAATGGGTTGTAGCACCTCCTTATTGGTTCAAACCTACAACAAATCAGCAAGCAAAACTTGTTGGAAAAGCTGCAAAAAAGATCAAAATCTTGGAAAAAAATCTGTTAGAACAAACCAGAGATTTTCTCTGTAAAAATCAACAAGTACAATATGTTCAAATGCTCTATTCAAGTATGTTAGGATGCCAAAAGAAGTATACAAAAGAACAGAAACATTTAGAGGTTTTAAGTAGGTAAAATGGATAATTTCCAGATCTGAAATCTTCACATAAAACACTTAGGTAACCTACAAATCTTGTGAGAAAAGCTACAAAATAGAGGGGATGTGAGTAGATCTAGATGGTAAAACAAAATACTTTGCAATACCTAAATAAACACTTCACTAGATCTATGATAATACTAACACAAATCTATCCAAGCAAAATATTTTGCTTGGAGTTCCTACTCTATAACTATAACTAAAGCATGCACAAGAAAGAAATATATAACAAGATCGCCTCAATAGTTACAATATGGCACCAAGAAGACTCTCAACACCATGAATCCTCCAAAGATTTCTTTATTCAATAGAAGCAAGCTCGAACAAATACTTGCCACAAGCTTGAGAAGAAAAAATGAGAACAGGAAGAGAGAGGGAGAGAGGAGTGGGAGAGATTTTGGCATAGTAACAATAGCCGAGTGTAGATATCAAATGAGGGAGGGGAGGCCTTCTTTTATATTTGGGAGCCAAGAGTGACCCCTCTTGGATGCTTTCCAAGTGTCATTCAATCAAGAGTCATTGAGCATCTCAAGGAGGGCGCACTTTTAGGGCTTTGGTAGTATTAGGGTTTTGGTGGATGAGTGAAGGGGTAAGAAAAACACCTTTTGACATAGTCCAGCAACAAATTAGACCATGGGGAGTGTACTTAGGGAGAAAGGGGGTTTCTTCTTTTAGTTTTCACTTTACTTGACTTTCTCACCAAGGGGGGCGCAACTTCCTTAGGTAGATGAGTTGTATGAAGTGGTGGCTAGGTGAGGGGGGTGTTTAAGTTAGGAAGTGTCTGTCTAACTTAGGAAAGGGGTTTAGCATCATCTCCCACTCTTTCTCTAACCTTTTCACTTCATTTTTACAAAAAACTGACATTTTGACTTCGTCAATTAAGCAATTAAATTGCTAACTCTAGACTGACTTGGACTCCTCATGGACAATGACTTAGCAAAACTTGTCCAATTGAGCTGAAACTTGGTCCAAGGGTGTAGGTAGTCTCATTCCATTTCTTTTGAGTACTCACACCACTATCAAAATCCCAAAAGACCTAATTTTTACATATTTACATCAAAAATAATTAAAATTACCATTAATTGGTTAATTTTAAAAAATAAAAAAAAAACTACTTAGACTTGACATAATTCCGTGAGACTCTAGAAGATGTCTAGTATGGTCATTTACAATATTCCTAAACCCTAGTCACCCATTGGGCTTGATCATTATAACGCCTTTCACCACTTTGGAGGATTACTGCGACTGAAAGATTCAAGGGTAATTAAAAATTAACTGAGGATAAAAAACACTTGATGAAAGGACTTCCCTAATGATAAAGTCCTTGGTAACTAACCTACCATTACATTATTATCCCATGCAAGGGAGGGGAAATTCCATTACAAAAAGACGTGTTGAGGCCAACAATGCCTTGTAGAACCAGTAAGTCTTCAAACTTTATTGCACCATCAGGTACACAGCTTCATGGCACATGGAGTTGACCCTCTAGTCGACATAGGTGGTCAATAGATAGTTTTGACGCAATGTCCAAGACAAAAAGCTCGTCGTTTTTTTAGTTTACACGCAGAAAATCGGTCTTAAAAGATACCTAGGGTGCGTAGGGACTCCCCCCTACAGCTAGCAAGCACTAGCCCAAACAAAGAGGGGTCTAGCCCGTGACGATTTGGGGCTTTACTACTTTTATTAGCCAAGTTTTCACTGTTGTCATAATAGGTTTATCAGCTTAATTAGGAGGGTGGAAATTTGTGCTAACACTTAGTTAATATAGACTCCATATGCCCAAAATCATTCTAGGCACTAATCTCACTCTCAAACAACCCTAAAAATTATAAAATCAACTCTTCATTTTGCTGTTAACAAATCTGAAATATATAAATTTTAAAAGTATAAAACAGAATTCAGATTTCTCTTCCTAACTCGTATCCTAGACTTAGGGTTTCTTAGGGATATCCCCTTCGTGCCGGAGTGCCAGCCAAAATGTAAATGTGTTGAACCTACACAGAATAGATCTAGCTAGAAAATGCTACACACATTTATAGAGAGAAATTGAGAAAGAAGAAGAAGGAGAGAAAGACTAGCAGAATTCTCATTAACCGTAATGAATAATGAATAATTTACACATGATATACTCTGTAAAACTCAATCAATGCGCATTGTAGGAGAACCAATGCGCCATAGTGGTGGTCCAGAGTGATCTGGACACACACCAGCAGTTACGAGAGTGAACTACCACCTAGTCTAGTCTCTCAGGCAATTACGGGAGTGAACTGCCACCTAGCTGAGTTAACTAGTCAACCAGTCTTCAGTTAACTAACTGAACAGAGTGGCCCCCGGGGGGGCAGCTCAATTGGCAAGTGCCGTGAAAATGAAGTTCCATGAGGTTTCGAGTTCAACTCCCCCCGACTTACCTTGTGTGTCGCGTAAGGGGCATCGTGGGCACACCTGGAGGTTATAGTGGTAGCGGTTGG
>WSFP011415788.1:0-23768 GCA_009831015.1 Picea engelmannii
ACTTAACCCATTTCTAGGTCACTTAACCTAATTTCTTTATTTTAGGGTTAACCACTTTCCATGAATAGAAAGTTCTCCAATACTTTATTATTTAAATATTTGTTCTTGATTTTGTCACCTCATTTTATCATTTAAATATTCTTTCTTGATTTTGTCACTTTAATTTATCATTTAAATAATTATTTCTTCTTTTCAAGCACTTTGACCTTTTGGGGCTTCAAGCCATCATATGGGGGTCCTTCAACTTCGTAGAGCCATAGCTCTCAAACAATGAGGAGTTATGTGACATTCCACATACCACTGGAAATGGCATGTCAAGAACTATCCATCTAGGATAGTTTCACTAGCAACTTCATTAATCTTTATCTCATTAATCCACATGCAAGCATGGGTCCTCCAACCGTTCTTCTAGGATAACTCAATCCGTAAAGAGTCTTCCCATGAGGGATTTCACCATAAGGGGACCACTTTGGAGTTCATCCATTTGTGCACCTTATCAACCATGATAAGACAATAATGATTCATCTTTTCATCAATTCACCACTGAATCATATATATCAACTATGCATCATGTATCAATGATCCATATTTATCAATTGGTTTCCACTTTGACATATATCATTCTCATCAAGGAAATCATATCAATGATCCATCTTTATCAATTGGTTTCCACTTGGACATGTATCATTCTCATCAAGGGCATCATATTAATGATCCATCTTTATCAATTGGTTTCCACTCGGACATCTATCATTCTCATCAATGCAAATATAGTGTTCATCAATAATCAATCAATCAATTACTTGACATAAATCAATGACATCAATCAATCACACCATTTGCATCAATGACGTATGATCCGACAATTTCCCAAATAATCAAACCATTCGCATCAATGACAACATGATCCAACACTATCTCCCTCCTTGGGGGTAATTAAGGTATCTCATCAAAAAACACATCTCGAAAATCATGCAAGACGAAAAAATCCTCCAAGCTAGGTTTATTTTCTTTTTCCAACAGATTTGTTACTTGTATGGCATAAATCTGATGACCTTTTATCGTGCATTTCTTAAATTTCATTGTTGAAATATGTCTAACTGAGATTGGTTTTTGTATACCTTGAACTTTCCTAATAATGTCATTTTTGTCTTTATACTTGAGTGATCTTTCATAACAATCTAACACTTTTTTATGCCTTTCTAACCAATCCATTTCGATAATTCTGTTATAAGATCGTAATGGTAGAATGTTCAAATTTGTCTTTTTGTTTTGACCACCTAATCTAAACTCACAATCAGAAATAAAATCAACCCCTTTTCTTTTTGTTCCTATTGCTAGTTGTACTAGCCAAGATTTTGCATGTCTTGTTTTCTTAAGTTTATTTTCATCCACTACACCAGGAGCGATGTAACTCAACGTAGCTCTTGGATCAATTAAAACATAAATACGGTTATTGTTAATCTTACCTTCAATTTCCACTACAGTGGATTGGTGGTTAGCTTGTCGGCCA
Organism: Picea engelmannii; assembly: GCA_009831015.1. Lineage (NCBI taxonomy): Eukaryota > Viridiplantae > Streptophyta > Pinopsida > Pinales > Pinaceae > Picea > Picea engelmannii. The sequence goes on from WSFP011415788.1 coordinate 1,514, forward strand.
TCCACAACTGCATTGATCCAATGTAAGCTTCTGCCCACATCTCCCACTGAAGAGGCATGTTGTAGGTTGTGAACCATAGTCCTAGTTGTTGAAATCAAACATGGATAGTTCTTGCTTAGGTGAGGTTCTCCACATTCCCAACATTTTAATAGTTCCTAGGGGCTGTCCCCAAACTTCTTTGTTCCCAGATTAACTGGTTTACCACCTCCTTAGGTGTTCTGGTTTTTCAAGTGAAATTATTTACTTGGAAAACTCTTTGTTGCGTTATGAAAAGGGTTTGGTTGATATCCCTTTTTCTGTTGGTTCATTCGATCGTGTTTCTTGTCTTTCCAAGCCTTGGGAAATTCTGATCGTTGTTTGTATTGGTCGTAACACATTCGGGATTTCCTGAAAAAATTGCTGAAGGAATTGGGATTATCGAATTTGATTATGTGCTTATAGGACTGTGGTAAAAAACTTAGGAACCGCTAGATTTTCACTTTGTCCTCCCGGATATAAGACACAAACCTTAGTAATTCCATAAATTTGCTTATCAGATCATCCATAGTCATTTGACCGAGTGGTAGCTCACAAAATTATTTGGTTTTTCTTTCATAGTAACTTTCAGATAGGTATTGCTTCTTAAAGTATTTATTAAAAGTCGACCATTCCATTTTTTTTCTTTTAACCCTTTGGCAAACTTCAGGTCTTTCCACCATATGCTAGCTTTTCCTTTTAGATTATAGATGACCATTCTGAACTTCATATTAATGGAATAGTTGTATATCTGTAAATACTTCTTTATGTCTAATAACCATGCTTCAACTTCCTCCCCTATTTTCGATTCTCTGTCAAAGGTAAATGGTTTGATTTTCTTGACTTCTCCCTCAAGATGGTCCATGTGTTTCCTTTTTTTTCCTATTTTTGTTTTATCTTTTGTTGAAGGTGTATTTTCAGAAGAGTTGTCCCCTTTTTCTGCTTCAGGACCAGCATTATTTGAGGCCCTTTTACTAACCTCTTCTTCCTGGTTATCATCCTTTGGGATCTTCTTTGTCACTATACTTCATAGCATAACTTCATTTATTTCTTGTTGTTCCTGTTGTGCTTTTTTCAGTTTCTCATTGTCTGCTTTGAAAACTTGCATCTCCGCAATGAGATTTATCATAGTTTCCAAAACTTCAATAGGTGATATTCCGTCATTGTTCTGTCTCTGATCTTTAGGAGGCCTTTGATCAGGATTCTTCTCAAGTCTAATCTCTTTTTCATCCTGTGCTGCCATGGTCAGAATAGAAAAAAAGGTTTTTTGTTTATAACAGTAATGGTTTTGTTAGTTTTACATGAACAAAAAAATATGTGCTAGGCAAATGGTTTCACCCTGTTTAAGGTCCAAGTGATGTAACATTTTCTCTGATACCATATGTAATGAACCCCAAAATTAGCAAATAAAAAAAAAATATTAGGGACATTAATTCTCTTTCTTTACAAATAATAGATTCAAAATATGCAAGAATAAGTTCAAAGCGGATAATTTATCTGTATTCAACTCTCCCTGAGCTTATGTTTCCTACCTTTTTCATATTTCTTGAAGTTACTCATGTTACATATTAGTCATATGTATATCTAGGGTGAGCTTATCAATCCAAGCCCTTTTGAAATCCTTGATATTTCTATCATGAGTGGGAAGTGTTAGCAGTATTCCAAAACAAATCCTTACTCCTCGCAACATACATTCTAGTATTTATATATATATAGGTACATCTCCATATATATATATAATATACTAATTATTAACTCTTTTTATGTGTGTTTACATACATTTAAATGTATCACGTTTAATGTTATTAAAGCCTTTCATAAGTTATATTTCTAGGGTATGAGTATTTTAGTTGGGTAACTTTCCAAGGTCTTGACCACCTTCGCATTCCTTTTTGTAAAGAAAAATATATCATGTCACATATAAAAAAGGGATCTCAACCTACATATAATTATTGCGACATAAGACACAGACTTGTAGTAGATGTGATTTTTTTATTTTTAGTTTTTAGTTTGACCAACAAAGAAAGATCGGATGAATTTAGTTTTTGGTCCACTTCAACGTTAAAAGAGTTGGTTGTATCTCATCGGAGTCTAAGGGTAACAATATTCCTTACAAGTTATGTAATGATACTCTGAACGATTGTCACACTCTAACTGAAATGAGAGCTTAAATTCGATAGTTACAATGTAAGGTTCTGAAACCTCACCCTATTTCGCATTAAATCGGCATGAGAAATGAAGGTGGGAGTGTCAGGGTTGCATTGAATGCTCCATCCAGTTACTTAATGGTGGTATGCGCAGGGTCCCTTCCAAGGCCTGTCACCTGGAATTCATGTCCAGTGCAGAGTAAGCCACCTCCCAAATGTCACATGGCATGATACATATTCATTAACTATTTCCTCACTTAACTTACAGAAGGGTTTAGTTAGGTTTACTCACTCCTTTCAGATTTGTCACTCTGGATAATTTTTTCAAGGGTGACCGTGAAGAGTCGATTTGGTGTATATGTCATGGAGAAGGTTCATCCTAGTGAAATAAGAATGGATAAATAAAATGTTAACAGGTCGCCCTCCTTATACCGGGTAACAATACTTCTCCATCGATTTGTTTTAGAACCCTTATAAAAATTCTCGGTGCTCCACCTTCTGGTCTCCAACTTAAACGATTCTTGCACAAGCATTTTTCAGGATTGATGCATATGAAATTTACTCACAGGGTTTCTTTTGTTTTCATGCTCTATGACTTCGTGTTGGGTCTCTGTGAGACCGTGTGGGAGTTTTTGTCCATAAAGTTGGTTTAGGGGTAAAGACCACACAATGTGTTCCATGTTATACTCTGTTCGGATGAAAGAAAATTTACTTTCGATAAGATTTTATAATGTTTCCATGCTTCTGTTGGGTACTGTTAGACTGGGTCTTTTACTTGGGAGTCGACCATTATGTAGGATCTCACAAACCACTAGATGACTCTTACAATTGTAGTTTTCTTTTAAAATATTAATGTATTTCCCATTCGGTGTAGATCTATATATATATATATATATATATATATATATATATATATCAAGTAGGAATCTTGTGTACCGAATAATGCATTAAAAAGAACCGTATAGCATGCTATTATTTGAGTCTGTGATTAAATTTAGGGCTACATATTTCATTCTGATAATATCGTTATCTTTGTGTGGAAACTACCAATCAAATTTTGGTATTCAACATAAATATTAACTATGTACTTAAACTTTGAGCATTGCATTCTCTTTGGCACATATATTCAATTTATTTTTAGACTTTGATAAACGTATCTGGCATATAATATTTAATTATGTGTTTATAGCTTGGGCAATGCATTCTTTTTAGCAAGAAATATTTAAAATGATACCCTGACTTGATTCATGCATTCGGTCTACACATACTACGTGATTCTTGCAGTTCATATTTGTAATATTATTGTTGTTTATTTATTTAAATTCCTGAAAGGTTTCATTTAGACAATTTGGTAACCAATATAATGATGGGACTCTATTGTTGTGAGGGTACCCATCAGGAATTTCCTGGTCCACCTTTTGCTTCGGCCTGGGGCATATGCTCAACAAAAATGTGAATGGAAGAGGGACATCAGGGTTCCCAAGCCGCAAGTTAAGTGAAACTCTATATAAAAATTTCCTTTATTAAATCATTCTATTGAAATTTACGCTCGTTTAACTGTTGTTGATTGATTACTAAATATGGATTTATGTTTATGTTCAGGGACTTCACCCCTTCAACATTCCATATTCACGACCATGCTAGGCACACATGAAAAGGTATTCGGGTTTCAGTCTACCTCACTTAAGAGAGTGCCCTAGGTTTCTACAGAATGATATTATTATTTCTAGAACATTATCATTGTGGGTGATATAGTTCAAGATCATAAGGATGGTTGATTCTTATCTCTCTGTATTCAATTTTAAAGGAAGGACTTAAGGACCGAACATTGTTATGGCGTAATAGTAAAAACAATAGGACTATATCATTACTCATAACTGTATAGTCGATTTAGATGGGACTAAATTAGTCAATATTTTGGTCTCGCCATAATAGATATACATAGAATTCTGGAATGGGTAGCAAAATGTATCCATGTTTTTGGATGTCTGTTCTACACTCCCTTCCGAGTCTATTTCGATATTTCTAAATAAATTCCAGTAATTTCATTATTTATTTATCTAGCTGTGCAATTTTCGACTCTTACCGAAATACGTATATGCATAAAAATTATGTGACTACAGAAAGTATGTCCCTTAATACTTTTAGTTATGTTCTTATATTATCTCATTTCAGAACTTCGCTTGTGGCCCACTAAATTATTCTCTTTCCATTACATCATTGACATCTGGAAAATGCACACAGTAGGTATTTAAAGTGATCTGAAAAATTTAGTACAATCAACTATACATAAATATACATATACATATACATATACATATACATATATATATACATATACATACACATATACATATACATATACATATATCCATAGCTACTTCATATTGTAAGTAATCGTTCCTAGTTTTAAAGATTTTGTGCATCCTCATTTGTCAAATCTTATTTATTATAGCCTATGTATTCAACTTATAATGATATGTATAAATCTAAGCTTTCTAGTTCCAGAATTTTCTTACTCAGAAGTACAATACAAACTGTAAGAATTATGCTCTAGTTTACTTCATTTCAATAGTAATTTAGTTAATAAAACAATTTGTCCAGAAAGACATGACCTATAGAGGTATGGTTGTACATATACCTATATGTATTTTCATCTCAGATTTACTTTCAATGTTTCCATTAGCATTTGCACATTTTGAAGTTCACTTATAAAAAATAAATATTTAGATGAGTGTGAATCACATATTTGGTAGGGTTTCTAGCACAATATTCAAAATAATAGTGTATTTAACCCAAATGTGTCTCCCAATATAATTCTATAAATAAATTTCATACTAGCCAAATTACATCAAAAGTTATGCTCAACATCTACAATTAAATAGTAAGGCTATCCTAGACTTCATCTCCTTCCATCCGAATTTAACAAACATAACAGTTCATCTAGATTTAAATAGATGCATCCGAACATCCAATAATTGAATAGTATTTAACCAAAGAAGGCATAGATAGACATATTTGAATGAATGTCGAACAACAAATGGAACAACCAAGTTCCTCCAAACCTTAGAACATAACATCCAATTCACTTGTCCCATTCAGCCCGTAGCTTGACCATGAATCCATGAGGGTGAACTCAGAACTCCTCCTCAACAATAGTCCTCCAGTTTCAGTAACTTTTCCTTTCCTCACACTCAAAGAGTAGTGTTCATAATAGTAAGAGATAATTCCTTTTCCCCCAGCATACTAGGCAACATCCTGCCTCCTCCCATATGCTATATATCAAAAGAAATTGTGCCTAGGTCTTTTCCCCTTGGTGAATTTTCGCAGCGTTCTAAATCCCTGATTTGAAGGGGATGACTATGGCCAAATTCTTGATTTTACACATGTAACATTCAACCCTAAGGTAGTTCCAACATGTTCCCCTCTCATGGAGTCATGGTCAGTTGATTTTAACCTGGCAGTTCCATTTGTCCATCAACAATAAATATAAAATATTTTGCTTCATACAAGCTTCATAGTCAAATAGTTAGCTTGGTCAAATCAGATCTCTTCCCAATATTCATAATCATCAACTACACTTAACTAAATTTGAAATTCAGAATTGCCATAAATGGGAAATAATTTCCAATTTCGAATTTACGAAAAACGAAAATAATTTCCTAACCAATTTCAGACTTAAAAATATATTATTTTTGTGGATGTTACAAATGTGGTGTACCTTTTTATGATGGTCCTACTTGTTTCTCCAACCTCTCAGCTTGATCTCCAAGCTCCTAGACATAAGATAGGCATTGCAATGGATAAAAAGGAATCTTCTTCTTCTACTCTATGTGGTTAGACAAAATAGATTTACCTATGATGACAGAAAAAATAATACACAAGCATATGTTTGAACACATGAACTTCAAGGGAATAGGCCAAATTTATATCAATGGAAAGACAATAATGAAAGCACTTACAAATCGCCTTTTGTATTGCACCAACTTCTCCAAGCTATCCAATCCAGCCCTTGCATGAATGTCTTTAGATCATATTGATGATAATTTAATGGATTCCTCCCTCTTTTACCATGGAAATTCCCTCATTTAATAGGGTTTAGAGGTTTAACCATCATGAGATCATTTGGGAAATAGTTAAAAAAAATTCTCCATGATTTGGGATTTGGATTCTTGAGGTTTCCTAGGATGGATCCAAGTAGGGTGACTCAAATCCTTGACCCAAACACACTTGAATCTCCTCGTATTTCTTCCCATAGAAAAATGTGGGATGGTTATAACCTCCTTTGACCACATCAATGCTCCCTATACATGGGTAGTGTGTTTTTGATAGGATATCAACACCCCCTATACATGAGAAGGGGACATTGATCTTTAAAAACCATCCAAAAATTGTCATAATTCGAAGTAAAAGGCATGTCTTTGGCTTTCAAATGATGGGTTTCTTCCTCGAAAATGACTTAGGGATTATGAAAAATGTTCTTTCATGGTTCAATGGTTTTCACAGTTAGTAAACTAGATGCGACACTTACTAAGGTGCATACGACACTTGACAAAGCGCATGTGACACTTAGTAATGTTCATATGGAACTTTACAACACTTGTAACACTTAGGCGTAAATAGGTGTGACACTTAAGTGTGACATTTTGGTGTGTAACAGATCTATTGATCAAATTTGAAAAAAATATGATGGAATGGATGTTAAATTTTTAGTAGTCCTACAAATCCAAATTCAAAATGTGCTTTATAAAACCGGAACTTCTAAAACCTTGATTATCCTTATATGTTATCAAAAATCTCTTACACTCATACAAATAATCCAAATCCCCCTTTTACTTGTCATCCTCATGATGTGAAACTGGAACCTGAGTCATTATTGATCTTGGAATATGATACACTATATAAATTATCATACTTCTTAAAATATATCTTCCTCATATTGGGTTTGGGGTGCTTACATGAGAACATCCATGGACCTTTGTAGTTTCCTCCTCCTGTGAACCTTTACAGAAAACTTGCACGGATTTTAATAACACCTTTCCCAACTCCATTATGCATATTAATTAAACAAGAGTTGCTACAATACCGTACTCCATTCTCTCATTTCTTCTTCTTGAGCTATAAACACACAACCCCGTAATATGATGCAATGAATGAACTCCCTTGTAGTGAGGAAAAATAGTGAGCTAGTGTGTTCACATATGGAAATAAAATCTTCCCGACTACATGTAGGGAATCCCACTAGATTGGAAGGGACTAGATGCATCTCCTCCAAGTAACTAATTGGTACATTTTATATCCCGTATAAAAATGGGGAAAATGAATATTTTAATTAAATTAAGGACACCTAAAGGCCAACTCAAAACAATGTTGTAAGAAATGACATCAGAAGAGAAACAATTGTCACGCTTAATAGCTATAGTTTTTAAAGGAGGGGTAAATGTATTAGCTACAACCACAACTGTATAAACTCATAAATAAACGCACTCGAATTACATGAATGAGCCACTGCGCTAAAACATCGATACATTCATTGTTTCAAGAAAGAGATATAAATAGACATAATTTGTTCTAGATAAAACCTTCAATAGACATTTAGAGAGATATGTCTAAAATTAGGTTTACTAATAATAGACAATCTAGACAAATTAATTGTTCTAAATATTTCTACAACTGAAAGATATAGATCTAACTAGATCTAAGTAAGACTCTTATAAAACTCTTTAAAATTCGTGGGATTAATAAAATTCTAACACTCCCCATTAATTACCAATGATAAATACTAAACAATGTTTACAAAACCTAAATTCTTTCTATGAAACTCAAAAACATATTTTTCCAATGGTTTTGTAAATATGTCAGTCACTTAGTCTTTTAATTTACAAGATTCCAAGTATATTTGTCCATTGTTTACAAACTCTCTAATAAAATGATATCTAATACAATATGCTTTATTTTTTTATGAAAGACATGGTTCTTTGACATAGCTATTGTCGAGTTTTTTTTATAATACAATGGAGTTGGTCCTTTTTGTCCTTGTTGAAGATCGCACAATATTCTATGTAACCAAACTATTTGACAATATATTGTTGTTGTTGCTATATACTCAACTTTGAATGATGATGTTGTCATAATAGGTTTCTTCTTGGATGCCCATGAAATCACACTTGAACCAAGATGGAAGACATGTCTTGAAATACTCTTCATGTGCTCAATACTAACTGCAAAATCACTATCAGTATATCCAACAAAGAAATCATTATTGGTGTTGGAATATAACATACCATGTCATGTTCTTCGAGTAATAAATCTCATAATTCTTGTAGTGTCCCAAGGCCGAGCCCCATTACAGATCATGATATATGAAATGAATTGTAATGTGTTCTATAGGCTGGTGAGCCAAGTTTTGTATAAGATGGAAGGCTTATGTGTTTGTTAGGCCAGGAAGCCTAAGTGTTTGAGGGCTAGGAGCCTGTTGTTGTACTTGTATGTATGAAGAATAATCAAAAAAATATAAACACCGCCAGGTGCAGACAGACCACGATGAATGAGTGAAGGGGGACTAAGAATCCACAGAGTGGGCAAGGAACTAGGGGTTGGAAGGTGGAAAAGGGGCTGAGTGTTGAGCCTAGGGGCTAAGCCTAGGGGCTTAGGCCTGGAATCATATTTTAATATTATTTCCTAAAAAGCCATGTGCATATTATTTTATCCTAAGTTCCTAGAAAAAAGGAAAGGCGTGTACAGGGAGGCATGCGGATGGAACGCATGCAGTTCCCAGGGTGACAAATGTACACTCTGACGCATGAAAATAAAACAAAAAGGAACAGTCGTGGGGGGGGATCTCTCGCATTCCATTCGAACCGACTGCCCTGAGTAGGATCCATATGATCCAGTCTGCAAGGGACCTCATGTATGTCTATTACAAAGAGGAAGTTTGTGTTGGGTGTTGAAGAATGTTTGTTTACCCTTCTTCAGAGTCGTGGAGTCTGTCTAGGAGAGAAAACCAATGTGTGCGTTCCCTGAACGAAATGTCCATGTCAATTTCGGGGAAGAGTCTCTGTTTGGCCAGGAAAAACTGAGAGAGATGGTGCGTGGAGCCCTATTCTAAAATCTTGACCGTGAGAACATCCTGTGACTGCTGAACTGGTTCTTGGGAAGCCTATGTCCATCTTCCCTGTGTTTTTTGTGGCACACAATTCTGGACTGCATGAGGCTTGTTGACCTGTGAGCGACTCCCTCTAGGTGAGAGAGTGTGAAAAGGAATGAGAGAGCTCTTGGAAGGAACCCTGTAGCTACCATAGAACCAGAGACTTCCGGTCTGGTCTGTTCCTGTAACCCAAGGTAAGGGAGACTGGCAGACGAAGGATTGTCCAGGTAACAGAGAAGGTGCACTCTCCTGGGGTGGAATAGGCATGTGGGGAATGAGGGTATGTGGGTAGTGAGCGTGGGAGATTCCTGGGAGAGGATTCTTCCTGGTGGTTGTGTGTGACTGAATTCCCTGTAACCTCAGCCTGATTCTGGATTCCTTGCCCTGGGGTGGAGCTCAGTCCCAGCTCGGGGGTGACCCACTGTTGAGTTGAGGAGCAGTGCGGTCTAAGGCTGGGAGGTTCGTGGAAGGCCTGCATTTGGTTGGTGGATTTCTTCACTGTCACAAGATAAGTGTTTAATTATATTTTTACCACATTTTATCATGACTGTACTAGATTTGTTATCGTGTTTTCCGCTATGTATATGAATTAATATGAAAAGCTAATTGCTTGTTGATTATGGTAGTAATTCATATGAATACTCTGTGTTGAATGTGTTTAATTGTTAAATGCATGTGGAGTGTATACTGGATTGTATGTGTTATGTAAATCCAACGTAAGTGTATACAGATTGTTATATTGTGCATTAAAAGCCTTGGTTAGCAAAAAGGTACACTAGAAATTGGTATCAGAGCCAAATTTTCGACACTGAGCCTAGATGGGCCAGTGGAGCCGTCTTTGGACCGAAAATGCGAGGGGAAATTGAGTCGGGAGGACCAATTTCGGACCCTGTTTTGCTTCGAAGCGTCAGGGAGACACTTGACGAGTTTTTATTAAGAACTCAGGAAGTATAGCGGTGCTATGAAACCGCAGGCTGGCGTGGTCTATGGCCACGGGGAGACAGGTCTCTACACCAATGGTGTTAGAGCCTTAGGGTCTGTTTGGGAGGGAAGGCAAGCCCTTGTGACTATCAGATCTAGAAAAATGTGTGTAAGGATTAAAATTCCTTTGGAAATGGCACAGGAGTGTGGAAATCGCGATATGCGAAATCTTGAGTTAGTTAGAAACTGTCTGAGCCGTCAGACCTCAGCCGAAAAACTCGACAGCCGTTGGATCTGTCGGGAGGTGTCTGAAGGTTAAACCTCAGAAACTAGGGGCGAAAGCTCTGAAATAGATCTAAACGGTTCGAAAGACAGATGCCATGTGTCATGAGATTTTCCATTTCGGGAAATTGGGAATCGCGATATCGGGAGTTCTGGTAACAAGGGATCGGGACTTTCCAGGATGGAAAGCCCGGAACAGTCGTGGACTGTCTGAATTGAGATGGCCACGTGTTGCGAGACTACCATTGCGAGGATTGGGTGTTGGAAATCTTTACATCAGTACAATGGGAATCGTGAAATCGCGAAACGCGATATCCCGACAGACAAAAGAACCGTGTGGGGGCCAAAAGATTCGAGAAGTGGACAGGTGGCACGCCATTTCGGGTTTTCACGGTGAGAAGTCCCGAAAAGTTATTCATTTAGGATTCATGATATTGCAAACCCCGAAACACTGATGGAGTGAGAGACCATTGAATAGTCAATCGCGTGAGTGTATCAGAGAAACGACATAACGGGGATCCTGGTGACAAAGGGTTTATGCATTTTGGAGTCGCGAACCGCGAACCCCGATAAGTGGGAGCAAACTATTAGCCAGTCGGAATTCAGAGAATTGGGAATCGCGGGGACAAGAAGTCCATGCATTGTGAAGCTCCGAACCCCGAAACCCTAGTGAGAGGTTTGAGTATGGTCACGAGGTAGAGGTCACGTGGACCAGGAGCTAAGCCAGGAGGGCTAACGTGTGATGGATGCGTCGGGATTCAGAGAATTGCGAACCCTGAGGACATGTGCATTTGGACATTGGGAAGTCCGAAACTCCGATGGGAGGTATTACTGTGGTCATATAAGAGAGTTCGTGTGAACCACGAGTCTATTCGAAGAGTTAAATCGGAGTTCGCCAGTACCAAAACTCTGAAATACCGAAAAATGAAGTTTCGAACACCCGAAAAATATAGAGCTGAACATAGCTCAGAAAATTCATGGAATTGAAACACTTTCTTAAACTCGATTGTCACAAAAGATGAGGAATTGTCAAAAAAAAGAAGGATCGACAAATTCGAGTCCTCTGCGCATTATATTGCAGAAGACTGACAAGTGCCAGAACTGTTTGGGAAATTGCCTCAAACGCAAAGAAATGGGAGAGATACATGATACTTCGAGTTCAAGAAACTTATTTAAAATGAAATGTCTTTTTATTTTGTCCGAACTGGCTTATAAATATTGTGGAGTGTTCGCGAAAGTTTAATGGACTGACAAACTTCGAATTGAATTACACAGTGCGTGTGCAGATTTCAATGAAGGTCAGGATTCCAGCTAACCAACGCCAAGTATGGAGTGGGGAAAAGTGCATATTAACCCTGAAATAGAAGACGAACGGGAAGGAAAGGATGTTAACCTGGGAGTCGAAAGATCAAACTCCAATGGGCATGGAAAAGAAAAGGATAAGGAAGAACACATAAGGAAAATCCTTGAAGGATTACAAAGAGAGGCCAAGGCTCGCCGAGATGATAGCCGAAATCTCATGAAAGTCAGGGAGCAACAGGGTGCATTAAACTTAAAATTTTTGAAGAGTCTGGAAAGAATAGAGAATAAACTCAAGAAATGAAGAGACTCAAGTATGACGGGGAGTCGCAGAAACCATGGGAGAAGAAGTAGTTCAAGGAGTGGTAGCCGACATCTTAGTCGCTCCTAGAGACACTCTCACAGTAACACACACATTAGTTCAAGCCCGTCCCCTACCAGAAAACATCAGAGATCTGGAAAGGAGGAATTGAAAGGAAAGATGAACAATATTAAGCCTCCAACATTCAATGGAGAACATAAGAAGGAGGAAGATACCGAGACCTGGTTGCTTGGCATGAAGAAATAATTTCAATTGCAGAATTATTCCGCCCATGCAGAAGGAAGAATTGCAATGTACCAACTGAAAGGAAAAGCATCGATGTGGTGGGATCAGTTTGTGTAGGTGCAACACATCAGAGAGAAAGAGGTCACTTGGAAGGAATTCAAGAGGTATTTCGAGAAGAAATACCTGACTAAAAGACACTATGATAGAAAGATGAAGGAGTTATTCGAACTCAAGTTGGGCAGTATGACCATTGATGAGTATGAACGAAGTTTTCTGGAACTACTAAAGTATGTTCCATTCATAAAAGATGAGGCTGTTAAAATTTAGAGGTATCTGAGTGGACTGCCACCTTCCATTGGTGACAAGATTCAATACGATGATCCTAAGACCATGGAGGAAACCATAAGAAGGGAGAAAGGCCTATATGAACAATAGAGAGAAAAGACTGCCTTTCAGAAGGCTTGGAATGACCAGAAGAGGTTTAAGAAATAACAAAGGCAGAAGGGAAGCAAGCCTTCCTTTTTCAGAAATAGTCCTTGGGAACAATCATCTTTTAAAGAGCCCAGGAAAGTTGAAGGGAGTGGATAGATGCCAAGGCCTCCACCCATAGAGTGTTGGGGCTGTAAAGGGAATCATAGGTACAAAGACTACCCCCACAGAAAAGACAAAGCAAGAATTGTCCATACTGTTCAGCAAACTGAAACAATGGAGGATATGGGTAGCAGAATGCCGAGGATCTATGCAGCCCTGGAAAATAAGCAAGTAGAATTTCAATCGCACATGATTGAAGTGGAAGGTATGATCAACAATCGACCACTTGTTATTTTAATTGATTCAGGGGCTAGCCATAGTTATGTACATCCTAGAATGGTGGAAAGTTTGCATCTAACGAAGAGCAAACATGAGAAGTCTTGGTTAGTGCAGTTAGCCACAGGGACCAAGAGGAAGGTCATTGAATTGGTTAAGTCATGTTCGGAGGACATGAAAGGAATGAGCACTAAGGATGAATTGAACATTCTGCCTTTAGAATCATATGATTGCTTAATTGGGATGGACTGGTTGGACCAGCACCATGCCCTTCTGGATTTCCGTAACAAGAGGTTCACATGTATGGACGAAGAGAGAAATCAGGTAACAATCCAAGGAATTCCTAGAGTCGTGGCTATCAGATAAATCTCAGCCATGCAGCTGAAGAAATGTTACCGGAAAGGCTGTCAATTATTTGCATCCTGGGTGGAAGAAGTATTCCAAGATGTGGTCTCAAATTTGGAAAAACACAAGGTACTCAAAGAATTTAAGGACGTATTTCAGGAGGTGCCTGGACTACCTCCGAAGAGGGACATCAATTTTTCTATAAATATGATGCCTGGAACAACCCCAGTTTCGAAGGCTCCTTATAGAATGAGTACACCAGAGCTGAAAGAGTTGCAATTGCAGCTCGAAGAGCTACTAAAGAAAGGTTACATTCGTCCCAGCGTGTCACCATGGGGATCCCTAGTCCTATTCGTAAAGAAGAAAGATGGCATGTTGAGGCTGTGCATTGACTTTCGGTAGTTGAATAAGGTCACTGTCAAGAACAAGTATCCTCTGCCGAGGATTGATGATCTTTTCGATCAGTTGAAGGATGCGAAAATATTTTCGAAAATAGATCTCCGATCTGGATATCACCAAGTGAGAATAAGGGATGAGGACATCAGAAAGACCACCTTCATAACAAGTTACGGTCATTATGAGTTTACAGTGGTGTCGTTTGGATTGTCTAATGCGCCTGCTGGCTTTATGTGCTTAATGAATGGAGTGTTCAGAAATTATCTGGACAAGTTTGTCATAGTCTTCTTGGATGATATCTTGGTGTATTCCAAGACAGAGGAAGAGCATGAACAACACCTGAGAATGGTGCTACAGGTGTTGAGAGAACACCAGTTGTATGCAAAACTGAGCAAGTGATCCTTTTACCAAAGGCAAATCCATTACTTGGGGCATATAATATCTGAAGAAGGGATCGTTGTGGATCCTGAAAAGGTACAGGCCATTCGAGAATGGCCAGTGCCAAGGAATGTGACTGAATTTAGATCTTTTATGGGTCTGGCAGGATACTATAGGAGGTTTATAACGGGATTCTCAAGGATAGCCCATTCTATCACTTCCTTGCAAAGGAAGGGAAAGAAGTTCCAGTGGACTAAAGAATGTGAGAGCAACTTCCAACAATTGAAGCAGTTGCTAACCAGTTCTCCAATCCTGAAGATTGCAGATCCAAACAAGGATTACGTAGTTTGCACAGATGCATGTAAGGAAGGGTTGGGAGGAGTTCTCAACCAAGAGGGATTTGTAGTTTGTTATGAATCCCGAAAGTTGAAGGAGCATGAGAATAATTATGCCACTCACGATTTAGAGCTGGCATAAATCATCCATGCCTTGAGGAAATTAAGACATTACCTCATGGGAAAGAGATTTGAGTTGAGAACAGATCATAATGGTCTAAAATATTTATTTGATCAACCAACCTTAAATGCCAGGCAAATTAGATGGCTGGAATTTCTGTGTGAATATGACTTTGATATCAAGTATATCAAAGGGAAAGAAAATAAGGTGGTTGATGCACTCAGTAGAAAAGTGCACGAATTACATGCTACAACTATTAGCATGTATCAGACTGAGATGAAAGATGGAATTTTGGAAGCTGCAAATGTTGATTTGCAGTACAAAAATCTTGTAGCAAAGCTACAACAGCGTGAGAGACCACAAAACAAGGAAAGTTACACCCGGGGAACTGATGGTTTACTTCTGCATAATAACAGAGAATATGTACCCAATGTATGAGAATTGAAGCTGACAATTCTAAAAGAGATGCATAACGTGACTTATGCAGGACATCCTGGATATCAAAAGATTGTGGAAGCAGTTAAAAGCCATTATTTTTGGTTGGGTTTGAAGAAAGAAATTGCTAAATACATTGCCAGATGTATGGAGTAGAAAAAGGTTAAGGCTGAGAATAGACACCCAATAGGGTTGTTGCAGCCTTTACCTATTCCTGAGTGGAAATGGGACGTGGTAACAATGGATTTTATCACAGGATTGCCCAGAAAAAGCAAGAAGCATGATTCAATCATGGTGGTGGTGGACAAGCTTACTAGATATGCCCATTTTATTCCACTGAAAACCACCCACAGAGAAGCAAAGGTTGTTGATATCTTTTTAAAAGAAGTTGCACGCTTGCATGGAATTCCTAAGACAATTGTGTCTAATAGGGACCTGAAATTCACTTCGAATTTCTGGAAAGGACTGTTCAAAGGATTCAGAATGAACTGAACTTTAGTACAGTGTATCATCCTAAGTCTGATGGATAGACAGAGAGAGTAAATAGAGTAATAGAAGACATGCTGAGAATGTATGTGATGGATACACCATCAAGGTGGGAAGACTACCTGCATTTGGTAGAATTCTCCTACAATAATGGGTATCATACATATCTGAATATGAGCCCATTCGATGCACTTTATGGAAGAAAGTGAAACACTCTAGTGAGTTGGGATAATCCAACTGACAGAGTAGTAGTTGGACCTGAACTACTCAAAGAGATGGAAGATCAAATGATAAAAATCAAACAGAATCTGAAAGCTGCCCAGGATAGGCAGAAACGTTACGCTGATAGTAACATAACCCATAGAGAATTCAAAGTGGGTGACCATGTTTTCCTGAAAGTGAAAACTAAGAGGAGTTCCCTGAAATTGGGAAGTTGCGCCAAGTTGGCAGCAAGATTTTGTGGGCCATTCGAGATCCTGGAAAGAATTGGGCCATTTGCATACATGCTTGCATTACCTGCATCTATGACTGTACATAATGTGTTTCATGTTTCACTTCTTAAGAAATACGTACCTGATGTTAATCATGTTATCGATTGGACTGTGATTCAGGTGGAACCAGAAGGTATCTTGTAAGTACATCCTGTGCGCATATTGGACAGGAAAAGAAAACAACTCTGGAATCGAGCTATAGAGCTTGTAAAGGTCCAGTGGACCTGGTACAGTACTGAGGACGCGACATGGGAGCATGCAGATATTATGCGGGCAGAGTACTTGCACCTTTTTGAAAATTTTGAAGAACTTGCAAATGCGATGTAAAGTTGCACTGAGGACAGTGCAAAAATAAGGGAGGGGGATTGTAGTGTCCCCAAGGCCGAGCCCCGTTACAGATCATGATATATGCAATGAATTGTAATGTGTTCTATAGGCTGGTGAGCCAAGTTTTGTATAAGATGGAAGGCTTATGTGTTTGTTAGGCTAGGAAGCCTAAGTGTTTGAGGGCCAAGAGCATGTTGTTGTACTTGTATGTATGCAGAATAATCAATAAAATATAAACACTTCCAGGTGCAGACTGACCACGATGAATGAGTGAAGGGGGACTGAGCGTCCATAGAGTGGGCAAGGAACTAGGGGCTGGAAGGTGGAAAAGGGGCTGAGTGTTGAGCCTAGGGGCTAAGCCTAGGGGCTTAGGCCTGGAATAATATTTTAATATTATTTCCTAAAAATCCATGTGCATATTATTTAATCCTAAGTTCCTAGAAAAAAGGAAAGGCATGTACAGGGAGGCATGCGGATGGAACGCATGCAGTTCCAAGGGTGACAAATTTCCACCCTGACGCATGAAAACAAAACAGAAAGGAACAATCGTGGGGGGGGGATCTCTCGCATTCCATTCGAACCGACTTCCCTAAGAAGGAGCCGTATGAGCCAGTCTGCAAGGGACCTCGTGTATGTCTGTTACAGAGAGGAATCCTGTGTTGGGTGCTGAAGAACGCGTGTTTACCCTTGGTCAAAGCCGTGGAGTCTGTCTAGGAGAGAAAAATAGTGTGTGCATTCCCTGAATGAAATGTCCATGTCATTTTCGGGGAAAAGTCTCTGTTTGGCTAGGAAAAACTAAGCGAGCTGGTGCGTGGAGCCCTATTATGAAATCTTGACCATGAGAACATCCTGTGACTACTGAAATGGTTCTTGGGAATCATGTGTCCATCTTCCCTGTGTTTGTTGTGGAACACAGTTCTAGACTACGTGAGGCTTGTTGGCCTGTGAGCGACTCCCTCCAGGTGAGAGAGTGTGCAGAGGAAGGAGGGAGATATTGGAAGGAACCCTATAGCTGCCACATAATTGGAGACTTTCGGTCCGGTCTGTTCCTGTAACCCAAGGTAAGGGAGACTGGCAGCCGAAGGATTGTCTAGGTGATAGATAAGGTGCACTCTCCTGGGGTGGAACAGGCATGTGGGGAATGAGGGTCTGTGGGCAGTGAGCGTGGGAGATTCCTGGGAGAGCATTCTTCCTGGTGGTTGTGTGTGAATGAATTCCCTGTAACCTCAAACTGAGTCTGGATTCCTTTCCCTTGGGTGGAGCTCAGTCCCAGCTTGTGGGTGACCCACTGTTGAGTTGAGGAGTAGTGTGGTCTAAGGCTGGGAGGTTTGTGGAAGGCCTGCATTTGGTTGGTGGATTTCTTCACTGTCACAAGATAAGTGTTTAATTATATTTTTACCACATTTTATCATGACTGTACTGGATCTGTTATCATGTTTTCTGCTGTGTATATGAATTAATATGAAAAGCGAATTGCTTTTTGATTATGGTAGTAATTCATATGAATACTCTGTGTTGAATGTGTTTAATTGGTAAATTCATGTGGAGTATATACTGGACTGTATGTGTTATGTAAATCCAACGTAAGTGTATACAGATTGTTATATTGCGCATTAAAAGCCTTGGTAAGCAAAAAGGTACACTACAATTCTTTTTCCAACTTGCCAATGCGAGTCTCTTGGAGACTCCATGAACCAAGAAATGAAACTGAAAACATACATGATGTATCCCCTAGTGGCAGTGAGGTACACGAGATTTCCAGCCAATCTCTTGAACAAAGTTGGATCTATATTGGATCCCATATCCTATTTGTTGAGATTTGTCCCTATTACAAATAGAGTTGGTGCTAGTTTATAATTCATAATCCCAAACCATTTTAACACATCCATGGCATACTTTGCTTGAAACACAAAAAATCATGAATTTGATTGAATGACTTCAATAAGAAGGGAATATATCATTAGCTCAAAATCATCCATCTCAAATCCCTCTTACATGTTTGATTTAAATTTGTCCACCCACAAATTTCCTAAGAAAATCATATCATCAACATATAAATACACAATTAAGATTTAACCTTTTTCTTATTCATCTTTGTTTATAATTTGAACTCACTATTCATTTTGTTGAAGCCATTATATGAATCACTCTTTCTATACCAAGCTTTGTTAGCTTGCTTAAGCCCATAGAGTGGTATTTTTGGTCCTACACTTTTTCGTCATGTCTTTTTATCTTCTTTTTCTTCAACAAGCTCTTTCATATCTTCTCTAATTATTTATATAAGGTAAAAAACAATGACTTTATGAACAACTACAATGCTCTAGGCTTCAACTTGATGTTGATCGATGTTTCTCCCCCTTTCTCCCAAACTTAATTTTCGAGAGAGTGCTCTCATGCAAGCCTTGTTGAATGAGAGACAATGTTGATGCTAAGAGAGGATCCTTATGATCCTAAATCATGGTCTCATATGCTACCTGATTTGAGTGTTCTTCAAACCCATTCAGGACATTATCCCATAAATCTTTTGTATATTGTTTACTAGTGATCTTAATGACTAGAAAATGATAATTTTTAGGAAAGAAACTAGGAGGTGGTGGTAGATAACAACTGTTATTCAAATCCATGTTGATAACTCCAAATTTAATCAAATTGACCAAAAAATGTCAATCCCCGTAAAAATGGAGATCGGAGATGTATGACTCTGCAAGGATGTTGTTTCTTGAAGCCATATTTTTCTTTATTATTAACTTTTAATAAATAAAAATAATTTCCTTAAAATATTCAAAACCCTATCCTAGAAAATGTTAAATATAATGTAATGTCAATAGTCTGACTATACACTGCGAGCTGTACTGGACATTTTTACTTTCTATTTTTGTCTTGCTTGAGCATATTTAGCTCAGCCATCTCCCATTGCATTGTAACTTCTTCAGTACTTCTTCATACATTTCAATATACTGTTCTATTCTTTTCTCTCTACATTTCTCTTTGCTTCACAATTTATCATGGTATCAGAGCTATAGTAGTAAGCCTCTTCACACGGGCTGGAAAGCAACTCGATCCACACAGCGCAGAGCTTCACGGATCTTGAGAGCACGCGACACAGTCTCTTTCACAAGGTTTGGAGAGTCGTTTGTCATACTCTCGAAAGATCCTCGCAGGAAACTTCCACGAGGACGCAGACTGTCTTACGTTCAAAAGATCAACGTAGGAAGCTTGCATAGGAAGCAGAGCGTACAATGCTCGAAAGATCCAGGACGAAGAGAACGCAGAAGAAGAAACAGTAAAGATTGTTGTAATTTTTCAAGAATCGTCAAAGACTGACACAAAAGAGCTGCAGAATGGAAGAACGTTTAAAGAAATCGAAGAATTCATTCAAAACTGTTATAGATTGTTGCATAACGCACAATCGTTTAACGATTTCTGGATATCGGTCAAATCTGCCAAAGATTGTAGCAGAAAATGAAGAACTCGTGAAATTCTTTCAAATCTTTAAAAGATTCACGAATATTTCTTCCACAGGAGTAAAGAACATATATCGGGTGCAAAGAATAGCCATTGAGGCCGTAAGACTCATCATGAGAACATATCCGAAGTGGGAAACCAGTTTAGAAGGGACAAGGAGAGCGCGAAAAGGGCGAAAGAGTTTCAGCCGTCAGATCTTGCGTAAAGGACCGACAGTCGTTGGATCAACGAGAAGGTGCACGAGGTTTAATCCTCTGGAGAGCACACGAGAAATCTCGACTTGTGCTGTCGTGAAGTCTGAACATCATCTGAACCATCCATCAAGAGACACGTGGCGAGATCTTATTCCATCGCAAAATCGGTAATCGGGAGTTGGACGCGCAAAGGTGATTGCACTCCAAAAACTTCGATACGCAATATTGCGAAATCCCGAAAAGATTACAGCCGTCCATCTCAGAGGACAGGTGGCAAAAGATCCAAAAGTCGTCACATCGGCATATCGAAGTTCGTGGTTTTGAAAGACCATCGCAACAAGACTTTGAAACTCGCGAAATCACGATACGCGAAATAGCGATAAAGTCTCAGCCGTCCATTTGATCGGACACGTGGCGAACATCGAGGAAACCATCGGCGTTTCGACATCTGGGGTTTCAAGTTGACAGATAAATTGTGTCAACGGAGTATTGCAAGTCGCGATATCCTGAGGTTGAATCAGGACCGTCCATCTTTCTAGGACGCATGGCGTAAATCTGAGGACTCGGGAAAAGTCCCGAAAAGGAACGAGCCCATCGGCACATCGAGATTCGACGTTTCGAGAATCTGGAGGACAAGAAACACAAGCACTTCAGAACTCCGAAGTCTGAAATCCTGACAGGAGGAAAGCTCCATTGTGGAGCCCAGCTAACGTCATCTTGTCAAAATCGCAGGATCGAGAATCTCCACAGTGAAATCCCCGACGCTGATTTGAGTCGTCCATCTGTTGGGACTTGGGACGCGTGGCAGGAATCAAGTCCATCGACATTACGGGATTCGGAAAATTTCAGATCCTAACGATGAGACGTCCAGTGCATTTGAAGTCTTGATTTCACGAGAAGGGATCAGGTTCGTCCATCATAGGAGGACGCGTGGCACAGATCGAAGCAATCGGAAAAAGTCCCGAAAGGACAGCGCCATCGGTAAATCAAAGATCAGCGAATCGAGGAGTCGGAAGAACTCGTTATCATAACTTGAGAAATCCCAATTCACGATATCCCGATAAGATCTGGGCCGTCAGATCACAAGAAGATCTGGACCGTTGAATTATCCAAAGGCAATTTTTTGCATTTCGGCGATTTGAAAGGCAAAGAGTCGAAAAAGCCCGTAGCGCCTTAATAGTAAGGTGCATGGTCAAATTTCACCATGACAAAGGCCAATTCAAGCCCGATAAGCTCCCTTCAGCCATCGACAAATCGGTAAATTGGCGATCGGAGGTAAATACAAAATTTTTCCTCTATTTGTTTTCTGAAATTTTTTCTTCTAAAAAATATGTCGTCTAGCAACTTAGGACCAACTCAGGGTCCAATTCTTCTGGGAAAGAATTATGAGTTTTGGTCTCTATGAATGACATCGTTCTTGCAAGCATAAGAGTGTTGGGAAACAATGGATCTTGGATATGTGGAACCGGATCCAGCCGCCCTCGCTGCCATGACAAATGCGCAGAGAATTGCTCATGCAACTCTGAGGACCAACGAAAATAAAGAGAAATTATGGATTCAAAATTCTGTGGATGATTCGATTTTCTCGAAAATCACAGGCACTGGTACTTCAAAACAGGCCTGGGACATCCTTAAATCTTCCTACCAAGGAAATAATAGGGTCAAAACAGTTAAACTGTAGACCTTCTGGACACAATTCGAGACTATAAGGATGGCAGAGTCCGAAACTGTGGATCATTTCATGACCAGAGTCATGGGAATCATGAACCAGATCAGACTGATTGGTGAAACCATCATTGATCAACGAATTGTTAAGAAAATACTCAGAAGTCTACCCAATAAATTTGAAATGATTGTAACAGCAATCCTTGAATCCAAGGATCTGTCAAGATTTTCAACAGATGAATTAATTGGTTCTTTGGTGACACATGCGACCAGACTACATCTTACAGATGAGTCAATCTCCAATGCTTTCAAAACTCAATTCTCCTTCAGCAGAGGGAGAGGCAGAGGAAAAAGCAGAGGTCACCAAGGAAGAGGGAGAAATCCAAGTTACTCTCACTCCAGTGGAGGCAATAGACAACAGTATCCGAATCAAAATTTCCAAGGTCAAAGGC